>JAWWEO010019182.1:0-16438 GCA_035582975.1 Ormyrus labotus | reverse complement strand
GGCTAAAATATGCAATTTTCAAAAAATAATTAAAAATAGAAAAATGCATCGAACGGTGATCGGAAAAGGCCCTGTCGAAATTGAATAATCTTTTAGCTTATGCACACAGGGCCAACTTTCACCAGTGATTAGAAAAATTAAATTTTTTAGTTTTTGAATTATGGCTCTTGCGTGAAAATAAATATCACCATTGAATTCCTTAACCCTTAAAACCTTTATGAGTGAATTTTTATAATGATATCTCTGCTGGCTGTGAAAGAAGTGGGTGTACGGATATTCTCAGGCACGGTGTATATATGTTAAACTTCATGCATTTTTTTCCATATAGTTTTTCAGCATTTTGTAGAAATTCATACAAAGCTTTTCTTGCTATTTTAAATTCATCTTCAGAAATGTGGGTTTGAAGAAAATATGTAGACTATATACAAATAAAAACCAGTGATTAAAATATTTTAGTGGAAGCAATCTGTTTAGGCATGGAAGTGAATAATATAAGATAAAATTTTTCCAATCACTTGCTTTGTATTTATTATCAGTCTTTTGGGGTAAGCGCGTTATTTCTGCCGGAGGTTTAATAGACAACAATCTTCTATTATCTTCTTCCATCTTTGAACCTATGTAGTATCACCTTTGTTGATGTACCTTCGCCGTTGTTGGCGCTTTCGAACCAATAGCTAGCGAACAACTTTCCGACTCCAATAAATGCATATGCTATGCATATATTCAGGAGGATATGAATAAATGATATCTATGTATGGTACGATTGACATGACTGATGGACCATTTACTCCTTTAACAGTTTTCCCTGTTTCTACAGCTTCTGCTACGAGTTCCCCGTATACATCTGCGGTTCGAACTACCATCTCTTGAAAAGGATATACACATATCGATCCTCTTTCTGTAGGAATTTGTTCTCCTTCATGAAAACAATAGTAACAGCCATAAGAAGCATTATATTGTTTCATATTTTGAATAGTAGGCCTTGCTAAAGAATCCACGGACGAAACAATAGCATGAACTTTTATTTTAGTTAGTTTTTTTTTTCAAAAAATGTAGTTGACTCAAAACCGTCACTGCGTACTGTTAGTAACTCTTCAGCAAACGGTTGCAAAAAAATATTCATGAGTGGTTTTATTTCATTATGCCACAATCCGCAAATCAATGATACATTATTTTTCCTGAGTCGACAAGCTAGTTCATTAATACTTACTTGTAAAGGCCACATACTTTTCTTAGACAATTTGAAAAACATTAACACCATCAGTATTCCAAGTAATAGTCAAATCATTTTCGCCAATAACTCGTTTATTTCTCAGTTCTTTGTATACTTGTCCGTTAATTATATCGCTTGTTTTATCGTCTACTTTACGACAGTGAGCATAATTGTCACTATTAAAAAAACTCGTCCAATTGTTTTTTTAATGGCATGTAAAGAAAATATTGATTACGTTTTTGTACTCAATATTTCGATACTCTACGTTACAAAAATCACAGATAGAAGATTCATTTTCAAATTTTCAAATTTCAGCACATGCGTAACAATAATAATATTGTGAATATTGCAGATTTGGAATAAATTTTAGAAATCTATATTTTGATATATATTCATTACTAGGTAAACGGCAGTCTATCAGTCTTACTAAATTATCCAAGCCAATATCTGGTAAAGTATGTCTAAGAGATAAGGCTGTAATCAATAATTTACTTTCAATTTTTGATACTTGAATTTCTTCGTATAAGTTTGAATGTTTCTAAAAAAAAGATTGTAGATATGTAAATATATTCAGCTCTGGTGGAAATGAATTTCAAAATTGGTAAACTCGGTCATAGATAGGCTAGGTATAAGGTAAAGCTGTAGAAATATATTTCGGCCAACTTAGCTCGCAGAAAACCGTTTTTTGAACTGTTAACATCACCTGGAATGTATAATTATCGCACCGCCACTCTGCTGAAAATATCCGGCAGGATATCCGCTCGGATGGACCGGATTCCGGCCGGATTTTGATCCGACCGGATCAATAGATAGGCGAATTTTCAGTACGATATCCGGGCGGATTTTCAGCGATATCCGCGTGGCTATCCTTCTCAAATCCGCCTGGGTAACCAGCCCGGAAATAAGCCCGAATATCCTGCTCAAATTCCATCTAGTGAGTCCGGGAATCCGCCCGGATATCACTGAAAATCCGCCTGGATATCGTACTGAAAATTCGCCTGTCTATTGATCCGGTCGGATCAAAATCCGGCCGGATATTTTCAACAGGGCATATACCGGCCATGGTGCCGGCATCCACCTTCTACAGCTCTCAGTGTCTGATACTGAGGAGAGCTCTATCCCAAACTCGAACCCGAGTATCTAATGAATTCTATAAGTTGATTTTACGATTAAATGCAACAGAAAAAGAAAACTTAAAGAATTCTTAACGAATTCGATGCATTTATTAAGTTCTTTTTCGATTCCTCGAAAAGAGTTCTAATATAACTTATTTGGCGAATTCTTTATGTGTATATTCGGACTACGTATGTCTTGTGTTATCATTTGGGATGAAATAACTATGACATCTAAACATGCGTTTGAAGCTGTAGATAAATTGTTTAGAGATACATGTGAAAATAATGAAATTTTTGGTGGTAAATTAATTTTAGTATCAGGCGATTTTAGACAAACATTACCGGTAGTTAAACGTGGTAATAGAACAAAAATAGTTGAAAATTGTGTGAAAAATAGTAATTTATGGTGTAATTTTCAGACCTTTTCTTTAAAAGATAATATGAGAGTTGGCAAGAACGAACAAAAATTCAAGCAATGGTTATTAAATCTTGGAGATGGTATATATTATAATAATTTTGAGACAGAAAATGAAATTATTGAAATTCCAAATTGAATGTTTGTAAAAGAAAGTAACATGATAGAAGAAGTTTTTGAAAACGTTTTTTATGCAAACGATAGTCACATTGATAAAAAGGTTATTTTAGTACCGAAAAATATTGATGTCCTTAACATTAATAACAATAATTTATCAAAACTTGACGGAGATGTCAAAGAATATATTAGTATAGATTCTTGTGTTGACGATAACAATCATGATTTAAGTAAATACTGCCGAATTTTTGAATTTGTTAACTCCATATGGTTTACCTCCCCACAAATTGATTTTAAAAAAGGGAGCTATTATAATACTTTTAAGAAATCTTAATTTATCGGAGGGTTTATGCAATGGAACTCGATTAAAAGTGAAAAAATTATTGCAGTATTGTATTTGTGCAGAAATAATTACAGGTAAAAAATGTGGTAATATCGCTTTATTACCACGTATTGATTTAACTACATCGAAAGAAAAATTACCATCTGAAATGAAAATATATCAATTTATGATTAGATTAGGTTATACTATGACAATAAATAAATCTCAAGGTCAGACATTTAATAAAGTTGGTATCTATTTGCTAGATTCTGTTTTTAGTCATGGTCAATTGTATGTTGCATTTATCAAGAGTAACATTAGAAAAAAATTGGAAAATATACGTTAAGAATAATATAAGTTGTAGTACTAATAAAATATACACGAAAAACGTAGTATTTACCGAAATTTTAAATTAATAAATAATTAATTTTTTTTAATTCATGTGCTGTATATAAAAAAGAAAAAGCGGCTGCATAATGAATGCTCTTTCCTGCTACATAATTTATGCGCTGTATATGAAAAAGAAAAATCGGCTGCATAATTACTGCACTTATCTTCAATATAATTAATGCGCTGTATATGAAAAAAGCGGCTGCACAATAAAAATAAAAAATACTCTAGATCATCCATATAAGTAATAGCGTTTAAGGTAAGATCTGTTTAAAAGAATACCTTACTGATGAGTCGAACAAAACAGATCTGGGACGAAACGCAACATTTGAAATAAAACGTACATTGCTAAAAAAAGCAAATGAAACAAGTGCATATTATATCAATATATATCTATATATCAATATATTAATATTATATGTGCAAAGACTGTAATTTATAATAATATACGTGCATATTTAGAAGAATGCAAATTACTTCCCTGATCCGTCTTAATAAATTCTGAGCAACCGAACCGGCTGAAGAATAAACGCGATGGCGACCATTCCGGCCGTCGTATCGCGAAGGGGAATGACGTCCGAATACTTAGTCAAATTGCACTGAAGGGTCAGTAAAGTACTTATTCCCTGAGACAGTTAAGGGTAGTAGGCCGACTATGTCCATTTCGAGAATCTCAAAGGCTTTGCTGGGGGTGGTCGTGATGCTCATGGGTAACCTAGTTTTTACACGAACGAGTTTCTGCCTTTGGCATTCATCACAGGTCCTTACGTAGTTAGCGATGTCGTTTTTGATACCATGCCAAAAGAAATTCTCCCATATGCGATCGTAGGTTTTCGCGACGCCTTTGTGGCCCCGAATCGCGGAATCATGGGCTTCGCGGATTATTCCTGGTATCTCGTTAGTTGGAGGATTAACTACTTCACCCGTGCATATCGTTATTCGCGGAGTTCTTTCGTTCCAATGCGAGCGAATTGCATTTTCAATAGTCAGCCAGGGAATTTGTTCCAATCCGTCATTCAGCTTGGAAATACTAAGTGAAGGTGTGTTTTCTTCTATCATTACAGCTCGTAAGGCAATTAAACAATCAATTATATCACTAACTTCCGGTATCTCATCAAATTTTTCCTTAATAAATAGGGTATATACGAATTTTCCATTTAAAAGCGTCGACCTTACTATCGCACCTACGTTATTAGGTTCCTTCCGTAACCAATATCTCGTATGCCCATATCTATCAGTTGCCGACAAATCTTGGTACTGATAAGGCCATCTACTGACATAAAATGAGCAATATTATCTTTTCTCATAAGCAAAGGGTCACGTGAAAACACAAGATGTTCCATCGTAAAAATAGCGTTAGTATTTCTAATAATCGGCTCTGTCAAGCAAGACTCGATTTTCATTGTTTTAAAATCATTTTCAAAATCAAAATCGTTATCGTCTGAACCGTTGGACGCTACCTGAAACAAGTCTTTTTCAAGTTTTTCTCTCTTATTCCTTTCAAAAAATTTATTTACTGATTATTCCTTTCAAAAAATTTATTTACTGATCTTATTCAGATCCTCAATTACTCTTTTTCTTATAATTGCCTTTGTCGGGCTGGGTCCGTCCCCAATTAGTCGATCGCAAAAATTCTCACTTTTCTTTTCATTACTTTGCGGGGAACATCTCTCTGGTCGGACAACAAGGTGGTTGCTCCCAGGAGACAATTCGAATGAGTGACCTTCTGCCCCGTAAATTAATTCGTTATTCAATCCTTCCTCAGACTCCGGACACCTAGTAGAGGACACCCGCATCGGCATCACTTTCTTCCAACATATCAAACAATCCGTTATTCATTCGGATCAGGGTGTAGGCAGCATCCAGGTCCTCGGCTCCGTCGGGAGCCTCTTCCCGAGTTGATTGTTCAACCCCTTTTAAAAGAAATATTTTCTCTATACCGACTTCGGGAAGAAGTCCGTCCGTATCGAGTTGTTCTAATGGGGAATGGGGTATAGGATTTCTCGAGAGTGCGTCCGCGTTTATATTGATTTTACCAGCCTTGTGCTGTATGTCATAATCATACTCTCGTAATTTAATTTCCCATCGAGCCAATCGGGAAACCGGGTCCTTCAATTTATGAAGCTATAGCAAAGCTCTGTGATCTGTTACTAGAGTGAACTTACGGCCGTATAAGTAGGGCTTGAACTGTCTTACTGCATAAACTATTGCTAGTAATTATTTTTCGGTTGTGCTATAATTTAATTCGGCATTAATTAACGACCTCGAGGCATAAGCAACTGGTAGATCCCTTCCGATTGGTCCCTGATTCAATACCGCGCCTAACGCGAAATCCGACGCGTCCGTTGTTACAACAAAGGGTTCATTGAAATCCGGGAATCTTAACAAGGGTTCTGTGCAAAGAAATTGCTTAAGGTGATTAAAAGCTTGCTCCTGGCTGGTTCCCCACAAAAATCCTGTCCTTCCGTAAAAGGAGATTTAATGGCTGAGCGATCTTTGAAAATTCCGGGATAAATCTTCTATAGTAGCCGGCTAAACCGAGGAATTGTTTAATATTTTTCGCGTTCCTAGGTTGTGGAAAATTAAGTACGGCGCTTATCTTCCGAGGGTCTAGTTTTACTCCTTTATTCGAAATAACATGTCCTAAATAAGCGACTTCCCGACGCAGGAAAAGACATTTATCCGGCTGCAAGGTAAGACCTGCGGTTTTTAGTCGTCCAAGAAGTTTCATCATCTTACAGGTGTGTTCGTGTAATGATCTCGCGTAAACGACGATATCGTTCATATAAACAAATAGTTCTATCCCTTGCAACCCGCTAAGGACCCTATCCATAAGAGATTGGAAGGTGGTAGATGCTCCCTTTAATCCCATGGGCATTCTTTTATATTGCAGATGACGAAATGGGATAGAAAAAGCGGGTTTAGGGGCGTTGCTCGAATTAATAGGTATCTGGTGAAAACCAGATGCTAAATCTAAAGTAGAAAAATACGTACTATGTCCTAATTGGTCAAGGATCTTCGTTATATTGGGGAGAGGGTAAGCGGATGCGATAGTCTTTTCATTTAACGCTCGGAAATCGATAACTAATCTCCACTTTTTGTTTCCCTTAGAATCGGGTTTCTTGGGGGGACAATCCACAAGGGAGAATTGTTCAGGGATTCCGATTCCTCTACGATATTGTTTTCTATAATTTCACCTATCTGACGTTGAACCTCTTCCCGTAGGTGAGGTGGGCAACAATACTATTTAATATTTATCAGAATGTCGTCAGTAGTCGGAATTTTGTGAGTGCAAAGAGAAAGTTTACTTAATTTATCGCCTTGTATATGGAATTGATACGGGAATTTGGAAACTAGTTTTATTATGTTATCTCGTTCCTCCTCGTTTGAATCCTTCAAATCCAATAATTCATACAAGGCTGTTAAACGTTTATTGATTGCCTCACTGGTTTCCGACCGATCCGCGATTTTAATGGATCGTACCGGTGCGACCGTTGGGAAAAAGGATTCTAATTTCACCAGAGGAATTGTCAAATTAACATCTTTGGTTGCGGAATTTATAGCGAAAAGAGGAGCCTTTTCGCCACGATTTGTAACCAAACATTCTCCTTAGAAAACACCCGGACCCGCCTTTACTCTAGGGAGATATCCGTCTGACCGCGATGAATTTTTTATAATGATATGGATCAAAGTTTTTGTCCTCGCGGGCAGATAGAAAGTGCCATGAGCGGGAAAGGAGGCGCACTGTTTACTCAACGATAAAGTATCATTTTTAAAAGATATTACGGCGTTTTAATCCTTTAGGAATTCTACGCCGAGAATTCCATCTAATGGTATCGTAAAATTGTCGGATACTACGTGAAGGCGACAATAAATTCCATTGAAGGTTAAGGAAACATACCCTTGAGTCTGGGTAAGTCCATCGCCTATCCCGGATAAATAATATAAAATATCGTTATGTATGGAGACCGAGTCCTTTAGCGTACCTCTTTTAACGACATTTAGATCCGAACCCGTGTTTGTGAAAACGAGAGTTTTTCCTTAGATATTCGTTTCGGAAAATGATTACCGGTTTCTTGAGGTCATTAAGGTGGCTGTGTAAAGAATGACGCGGTTTTGGGCACTAACGGACGTTGCCCTCGGAAGTTCGCCGACGTGCCTTCTCGACGAACTTGGTTGAAGTTTTAAAACCTCGAACCGTAATTTCCTTGCCACGGATCACGTCCCCTTTGCGTCTTGCAATAGTCCATAGTATACCCGGATTTTTTTGCAATAATTGCAGAAAAGGGGTCGCTCGATTCGCACCCTCTTGGCTCTACATTCACCAGAAATGTGTCCCAGTTTACCGCAGCTGTAGCACTTTATCGAGTTCGATTCGTTTCTATCCTTAAGTTCGCCATGTAAACTCTTTTTCGCGGCTGCTCGATGACTTCCCGGCGCACCTCCCCACGAATAATAATTCGACGCTCGGCAGCCAAATCTATGGCTTCTTCTAGAGTCGCGGAGTTTTTATCGTCAACTAAATTTATAACTTCTGACTTTAATCCATTATTAAAGCATTCTATGGCGGTTTCTATTGCGCTTTCGCGAACCGGTGCTAGATTAGAAGTTTCATTAATTAATTCAATAATCTTATTGAGTAATTGCGATACCCTTAAACCATAATAGGATACGTCTTCTTCCGATTTTTGCGCAACACTGAAACGCGAAAACTGAGCGATGGTGCTAGAAACACCGTTGGATTCCAGCAAAAATTCTATCAACCGCGGTTATCTTTTTATATTGTGATGTCGATCTAGCGCTCGTGGGTCTAATCGCGCCATTAGAATGAGCAGCGCTGATCTGCAATGCTCCTCGACCGCGGGATATGCCAGATAAGGGCAGCGATCGATCTCCGCTACCCTGGCTCAGATCTAACGCGTCATTGTCGGAAATTTGCCGATTTAAAGGATTGGGGAGGGAATGACTAAAGCCAGCGCTCAAATTCTCACCGATCGCCGATATTTCCAAATTGAACTCACTCTTAAAGTTATCATACAATATTCAAAAAAAGGCAATTATTTACTTCTAAAAATTCAATTAGTAACTAATCGTACTTAAATGTAAACTGGCTTACTTATTTGCTTAAAATTAAACAATCAAAACTTCAACTCGCCTAAATTTAAATAATCGAAATTTCAAAACTTGCTAAAAATTAAAGTTAAATCTGGTTACACCACTAATACCCTAGATTCAACGCAAAACTCGCAAAACTAATCAAAAATAAAATTCAATAATTCCTGACAATTAAGTAATCAACTTCAGCAGGAACTATTAAATTAATGTTCAGAAATACTAAATACAAAACTTACTAAAATTAAAAAATTCAAATTCAGTAAAAACCATTAAATTAATATTCAAAGAATTAATTCAAAGTACAAATTAAATCCGATACCAAAATCCAAAATAGTTAAAACTCGAAATTAACTCGAATATCAAACTCGAAATTAAAAATCAGATCATTCAGACAAAATTTCGGAATTCATTCAATTACTTGCAAAATACCTTCGTCCTATAACGATTGAATAACACTTCTTTCCAGTGACAGGTAGTAGCATCAAAAACGTACTGAAGTAGCAACCTCACTCTTATGCATCCAGTAATAAACTATTTATTAGTTAAAATATTTCTTTAAATAACATATTAGCAACTCCAACAAAAGCTGAATAGATGCTAGGGAACTAGGGCATGTGCTAATAAATATAATTTAAAAGAGCAGGTTCAAGGATTCAATTTAACTAGGGCAAGTGCAATACTTTAAGTAAGTGCAATAAAAAGAAATAATTTATAATAAAAGGTTGCAATAAAAGTAAACGTTAATAGATTTGTGTAATATAAGGATATAATTTAAAAGAGCGAGTTCAAGCATTTAATTTAGCTAGGGCAAGTGCGATAATTTATAATAAAAGGGTGTCATAAAAGTAGACGTTAATAGATTTGTGTGATATAAGGATATAATTTAAAAGAGCGGGTTCAAGGATTTAATTTAGCTAGGGCAAGTGCAATAATTTATAATGAAAGGGTGCAATAATACTATAAAAAAATTAAAGATTTACGTTGACTAAAGGCAATTTAATAGGATAAACTAAAACCTACACTGATTAGGTCATCCATCGTAGCTTTTAATTCAGAGGTGTACAATTTTCTTGTGATAATAAGGGAGACGTTTATGGGAAAAAGGTGGATTGGAAGGAAAGACGTAAATTTTACAAAATAAAATGATAAGAGCCCAAATTTATATTAAGATAAACGATCTATTAAATCAAACTTTACAAAACTTTACATAAAATATAAAAAGTTAGGCGTTTCACAGGCTTTTTATGCGTTCTTCGCGACTGTGGCGAACTTGCAACAGTGGCCCTTCTTATGCCTTTTCCTTACAGGTTGAGAGAAGCGAACACGTTGCCTTCCCCGACTTTATCCTTCTTCTGCAGCAGGGTCACTAGGCAACCCGAACACTGGTCGCATTGGACAATAGAAGCTGGATTCCGGCCGCATCCTGGGCAGTAGGTGATCTGGAGGGCAGTCGTGAGGCCGACATTGTGCAAAGCGTATAACCTCCACATAGTGTCGATGTCTTCGGCACATTCTGCGCATCTCCAGTCTCTTCCATCGGGTGCCAAGAAATAGAGAGTGGAATAGTGGGATACTCTTTTTGCGAGCTGGAAACGAGGATCTACCCGATTTTTCACGGCTCGAGCTATCTTCCTTACTTTTGCATAATTGAGAGGGCCGGACTGGCGGAGTGCCGGGTCAAGTTGAAGGAGCGGTAGAGGGGATAGCGGAGCTACTAGATTTTGTTGAATCCTGATGGTGTAGAGGGACATTATTCTTGGACTTTTCGAGGACTTCCTGGGCCTCTGGAGTTTCTTCTTTTATTGCTAATAGCGGAAATCTAAAGAAAACGAAAAAGCAAAAGTTAAAAAAAATTTTTCCTTGGAACCCACTTGTTTATTATTTTACGTTTTTTATTTTTTAGAAAGATAAAAGGAGAAAGAAAGTCTACATGCGTTTGCGGATGGTTTGCCGAATCCTAATATTCTCCCCTCCCCTTCTCTATCTCTCTCCTATTCGTTCTTTTGCCCCTTTGTGTTACCTCTTTCTATTTCCACTTAAACTTACCCTTTTCCCTTTATTTTTCCATTTTTCTCTTTAGATTTAATAGGAAATTCCTTATTCACTTACCGGTAATTGTTCGGATCCATTATCCTCCCCTCCTTTTTTCTTTTCTGAGCGAGAGGGGCGTGTTGCTCAAGGCGTAGTCAGCGGGAAAATGGCTGAGTCGAACGAGGGAGTTCGGCAAGGCAGTGGCCATCCCTTCCGTGGCTCCTTAGGGCTTGGTCACAGTGCGTTATTGCGAATTCCCGGTCTACGGTCGAGACGTCGGATTTCCGGACCGGACCGAGGAACAGAAATCGAATTTCATAGTTCCGCGACACTAGGGTTGTGCAATATATTCAAAAAGACTGACTTTTGTGCAATAATTACTAATTTAGCTTTAAACTTTCGAAAAAATGTAATTGTAAACAGGAATTTGTTTGAATCGAGAGTTAAATTCAAATTTAGATAAGAGGGTAATTGATTAAAATGTCAATTGTTTGATTTTGGTTTAGATTAGAGGAAAAAATTGTTTCAGGTTGAGAAAATGGTTTAAGCTATTAAAATTCATAATGAATAAGGACGAAGGTTAATTGTTTAAGTGGATTCAAAGAAAAATGGTTTTAATTCGAGAAAATTGGTTAAAATTTTCATAATGAATAAGGGAGAAATTTAATTGTTTAATGTTAATTCAAGGGAAAATTGTTTCAATTAGAGAAACTTGGTTAAATTGTTAAAAAATTTCATAATGAATAAGGGAGAAAGGAGCCCGATCCTTCGCTCCGTTCTATGAGAAGCTTCCTATGCTTGTTAAGACTAATATTTTCCTTAATTCATTCCTTAGTTTCCATTTCTTAACTTCGCATGCCGAATCAATTAATTCGGTGTCTCTCTCTTTCCCTTATTCAGTTTTATTCATTTATTTAACAGAAAATACATAGTGAGGATTACATGGTTTCTAATTCAAACGCAAATACGCATGCTTAAGTTTATTTAAATGAACTACCTTAGTTCTTCCGCTTCCTAAATTTATTTTAGCGTTCCGGTCGCCTACTAATTCTAAAATCTTGTACCGACTAGCATACTGTTTATCGAATTTACCCACCCGGGGTTCCTTCAATAGATATACATCGTCCCCTACCTTAAAGGTTTTTGTATTTAATTTTTGGTGGTAATATCGTTTGGATTTTTCTTTTGCTTCCAATAGTCGTTCTTGCGCGCCCTTTTGCGTATCGTTTAGCTTGGAAATTAGTTCGTCGAGGTGCATTTCGTAGGTTCTTCCTACGTCCCGGATCTCAAACTCTGAGGGCAGTCGGGCATTCCGGCCAAATATGAGATCGTGGGAGGTATAACCGTGCGCAGAGTGGATCGAGGTATTATATGAAAAGATGGCCATCCGGATCCAACAGTCCCAGTCGGTTTTGTTGGAGAACATTTTCAAATATTCAACCAGGGAGTGATGACTCCTCTCTAGGGAACCCATGGATTGAGGGTGGAATGCCGTAGAGTGGAGTTGATCGATTTTGAAGATTTTTGCAACCCTTGCTAGTAGAGCGCTCTCAAGCGCATTGAGTGATGAAGTCGGAGAAAAATACGGTGGCAATCATTTCTGCGGTGGTGTCGCAGAGGGGGAGGGCTTCAGAGTACTTAGTCAGGTTGCATTGTAGGGTTAATAAGTACTTATTCCCGACCGTGGCTACGGGCAGAGGGTCCACTATGTCCATTTCTAAGACCTCGAACGCTCTATTGGGTGTGGTGGTGATTTTCATGGGGAATTTGGTTTTTACTCGAACCAGCTTTTGCCTTTGGCATTCGTCACACGTCTTGACGTGGTTGGCTATGTAGTCCTTCATCCCTGGCCAGAAAAATCTTTCACGAACGCGGTGGTAGGTTTTACGGACCCCTTTATGGCCACCGATCGCAGAGTCGTGGGCCTCGCGAATGATTTTAATTCTTTTTCCCTCAGGAGGGATGATGACTTCGCCCGTACAAATGGTCAGTTTGGGGGTTCCTCCGCCCCAATCCGCATGAATCGCGCGCTCAATAAATAGCCAGGGGACCTGTTCTAAACCGTAGTTAACCTTAGAAATACTGACCGACGATGTACCTTCGCGGGTCATTACGATTCTTAAGGACTCTAGACAGTCTATAATGTCCTCAGCCCTTGGCACGTCGTCAAAGTTTGTAACGTAGTATTCGCCACGTGGCGACTTTCCGAATGTTGAGCGCCAGGTGCTTTTACGCATCGAAATTATTTAACAAATTCACCTTATGAAAATCGAAACCTCTCTCTCAGAGGGAATCCCGCCGAGACTCTGCACCACCGGAAAGACAATGGCGAGAAACCCACGCTGCAGACGTGGCCTTTAACCGCTGATTTTAGTCGAGAAATGCAAATTTAGAAAACGCTGGGAAAATGGTGGGACGCCAGGAAAAATAAATCAAACAAAACGCGATCAATTTCTACTTAAACTCACTATGATTTATTTAATTAGACAATTACACGTGGAAAACCTAACCTTATGCCGCACCTTTCTCGCACGCGCTGAGAGCAATCGCGACTTTTTATTTAAAAATAAAACTGAGAAAATTAGCTAGTGAATTCTTACTTTTTTTCTGCTATGGAGACGCTGATACTTTGCTCCTCGCACACGCTGACACTCTTTCCAACTCCTGCGCAACTTTCTCACACTCTCCAAAACAGGTCTTAATTTAGCGAGAGCACAGCAACGAATAGCTGATAATGGCCGCTTGTTCTTCCTCGCTGGTGGTCTTCTTCTTCATGAGCGCTGGACGTGGCGCTTGATGATTGGTCGTTGAGCCTCATTGTTCGATGGTTAATTGGTCGCTAATTGACTGGCGCAGGTGTCGAAAGCGTCGCTACTCTTGTCACAGTAGCATCACTTGACACGCTTGATCAGCGCCGCGAACCTCAAAAATGTCGTGCGCCATTACGATGTTTTTCGCTTGGTCGTAGGTTCCGCAAGCGGCTGCGCGCCTTAAAATTGCTGCTGTGGAGGAGATCGGTTTGATCGCTTAATCTCCCTCCTCTAAGTGCCTCCACTCGATGGCAGATAGCGCGCTCTCTCTCGCACTCATCAATCGCAAATGCCGCTGAACGTGCTGAGCCGAGCAGCGAGTGCGACGTCATCACTCGCTGTCGTGCGAGCGAAGATGCCACATCGCGTCGGCTGCTCGGCCGGCGCTGATGATGACTGATGATTCTCTCTCTTTTCTTCTTCCGCTGATGTTTTCCAAATCTTTTTAATTGTTGCTTTAAAATCCTCTTCGATGATCTACTGTGCATGCTACCTATACTTTCAAATCTTTCCAAAATCTAATTTCTTGCATGTTAAAACTCTACGCTTTTAAACTATTTTATTTTATTTGAATTTCGTTGCTCTCGGCTACGAGTCGTTCCAGGCGCGGATTCGTCGCCTGTTTACGTCTCGCGATCACACATTCTTCCACACTATATTTACATTCTCACTCACACTAACACTCATACCTTGCTCTACTAATCGCTGGAATAAGCCTTTTGCTCTTTAAATCTAATCTCTACTATTTACATATTTTACTCTAACAACTAACTTTTTATTAGTTTTCCTTTTATTAATAAAAATAATCAAAATTCTTATAATAATTTTCTCATGACGAGAGAATCTCGTCACAAGTTTTCCTTGATAAACAAGGTGCATATGAATTTTCCGTTAAAAAGGGTGGATTTCACGATGGAGCCCACTCGGTTAGGCTCCCTCCGTAATAGCTCAATATCGAGCATCTCCGCGTCAATTAATTGTTGCAAATGGGGGGTACTGATGGCACAATCAACCGACATGAAGTGCGCGATATTATCGTTTCTCATAAGCAATTGATCACGCGAGAAGGAAAGGCACTCTACTGAAAAAATTATTTTAGCGCTATCAAAAATTGATCCCAAATGGATAAATAAAACAACTACTGGCAATAATGTCAAATGATGACTTTATTAGAAAAAACGACGTTTCGGCTGCATTTTTGGCAGCCCTTTTCAAGTCACTATAACAAATTGAAAAGTTAAAATTATAAATTTTGATCGACAAATTCAAAAATGCCGAACCGCGCTATAAAACTTACAAAGAGTTCGCAATTATAAGTACGTTGATCGATATAATAATGTGTAAAGGTCGATACATAAGAGAGAGAGAAATCAAAATTCGAAATTTAATACTATCTGATATTACAGAAGATCTTTAATAAAATTTTTAAACACTGGTTTTAAATTTTGTGTATCTTGCGTTCTATTAACGCTATTGAATTTGGCTATAAAAATCATTTCAGAAATTAATCTTTTAAAATAGGAATTTTCCTCATCTATAATCTTGATATTTTTAAAATCGAACTTATGACCTGTCTCTCTCATATGCATAACAAGGGCTGACTTTTCTCTGTTGTATTTACAATCCGCGACGTGCTCATTCATTCTTTTTTTTAACAATCTATTAGACTGCCCAATATAAGACATATCACAATCTTTGCAACCTATTCTATAAACTATACATGTTTTATTTAGCAGCTGTATTGTGTCCTTTCCTAAATTATTAAACATTTTTAATTTGTTGCAAGATTTAAAAATCACATTTACATTATACAAGTACTTATAATTGCAAACTCTATGTAAGTTTTATAACGCGGTTCGGCGTTTTTGAATTTGTCGATCAAAATTTATAATTTTAACTTTTCGATTTGTTATAGTGACTTGAAAAGGGCTGCCAAAAATGCAGCCGAAATGTCGTTTTTACTAATAAAGTCATCATTTGACAGTATTGCCAGTAGTTTTTTTATTTATCCATTTGAAATTACAACTGTCAGTTGCAGCTATTACATCTTAAAAATTGATCCCGTTGAGCAGGACTCTATTTCTATGACTCTTAGTTTGCCTTTGTAATCTTCATCTTTCGAATCGTCGGACGCACCTTGAAATAAGGGGATTTCCTTGACCCCTTTTTCTTTGTTAATCTTAACGGGGTTTTCAGTTATTCTCTTCACTGCCTCTGTTGAGTTGGGCCCGTCTCCAGCGAGCCGACCTCCAGTACCTTCTGTTTCATTACATATCACGTAGTTTCTTACCTCCAAGCTCTGCGGGGAGAACTCAAGAGAGTGTCTGATGAGCCGACTCAGCACGAAGATTTCCAGCTTCATGATGTTCTTTGACGCCCTGCGGGGAGAACTCAAGAGAGTGGCACCCGCTGTGGTGAGCCGACTCAACGGGAAGACCTCCACCTTCATGACTTACCCTCACGCCCTGCGGGGAGAATTCAAGAGAGTGGCATCCGCTGTGGTGAGCCAACTCAACGGGAAGACCTCCAGCTTCATGACGTATTACTTCCTCAACTTGGTCTAACTCGGTGGAGACACCTGCATCAGCTCTTTCATTCATTATATCACTCAATCCACTGTCCATTCGAGTTAGGGAGTGGGTGGAATCCTCAGTCCTTTCAGGCACCCCTTCCCGAGTCAAATGATCGATCTCTTTTAAAAGGAAAATCTTTTCAATCCCGATCTCGGGGAGAAGTCCGTCTGAACCGGGTTTCCCTAGGGGAGGGTCAGGTATTGGGTTCCTCGAAAATGCGTCCGCATTCATATTAACTAGCTGCTTTACCTCCCTCGCTGACGCTCGGTCGGTTATAGGAATATATTAGAAGATAATTAGACATGTTTTAGTATTTAGATATTTTTAGAATATTTTT
>JAWWEO010019181.1:0-16456 GCA_035582975.1 Ormyrus labotus | reverse complement strand
CTTGTATACTTTGTATTAAAAAAATTCGCAAAAAAATGCTTTTTTTGAACCCATTATACCATACCCCCCCCCCTTAAGAGAAAGTTTATTGGTATATACCTTTCAACGGTAAAAATGTATAAAGTTAGTTCTAAACGCAATAAATTCTAAAATACAGGTTTTTTCAAATTACAATGTTTTTTTAGTTCGATTTCAAGTTTGAACCCACACTGACATGATTCCACGAGAGCAACTTTTTTATTATTATGTAAGTATTTTTTACATTAATCCTCTTTCAAGACTAAATTTTACGAAATATTTTGCCATAATTTCTTCCCACTTTGCGCAAACGAATCTCTCAAAACCCATCCACGCGCCCAATCGAGCAATATTTCCAGAGAGAGCAACCCGACCAAGAAAAAGCTTTGCGCTATACGTCTTTGATCTCGCGGAGCGTTTTCGCAATGAAGGCTCCGTCGAAAAAAGGAGATCGGCTCCCTTTTAATCGCGACAATCAAGAGCGAGGTTTCGCTTGCCTCGCGCGACTTTTGTCCGCCGGTTCTATTCGCGGGCGCCTTCCGAAAACGGCCAACGGGGTCAGAGACGTAAAAGGAGAAAACGCGTCACATCCTTGCGCTTTTTCGCGCCGCGCGGCTTTCGCAATTCGGACGGGGGGGACCCCGAGGGAGAGCAGGCGCCATTTTTTTTCGCGTCGCCTCGGTAAAGTGGCAGGTTCGGCGGCGGTTTTCAGGGCGAAAATTGCGGCTCTGGGAAAGTTTGTTTTGAGCGGTGAGATATAAATATTGAAAAATGCAGATGAATCGTTGTACATTGTAACTTAATAATTTAAAGATGAAAGTAGGAGAAAGATTTATTTTGTTTTGCATCAAGCACCGTTAAAAACTCGTTTTAACCAATGTAGTAAGCGTATGTTTACTTTTGCCGTTTTACTCAATCTTTTACAAATCTTTCTTATAATCCGAAATTCTACTTTTAAAGCATTTAGTTTTATACGCTCATTTTTTACTATTTTGAAGAATATAAAGCACAAAAGTATAAAAATTTTTTTTAATTTAGAAACTTTTACTAATCCATAAATTATGTTTTTAATGCGAACGCGCTTGGCAGAATATTAAAAGTCTTTATAAGATCTGAAATAATACGAAGATACTTTGCACTGCAGCGATAAAAGCACGCCGGTCGTCTGATCTTTGCATTCCTGTGATCGTAAGTTGAAACGCAAATCTTCAGTTAGATTTGTAGCGAAACCAGTTTTCGTCTCTCGCCGAGATAAATTGCACCGCCGTTGTCATAACATACACTCGAAATCTGGGACTACTGTCCGTATATTAACCTGCATGAAAGTCGGTACTTTTATGCCAGAAATAAAAATGTAAAAATGTTATAAGATCTAGTTTTTTTTTGTCGTAAATTAAAAATTATTTTGTACTGTCCTTCAAAAAAGGGGATGCAGTTTTTGAGTCTGGATATTCGATAATTTCGGAGTATACTTGCGGAGATCAGTTCTCTTTTAGCGAGGGCAATATTTTCGGGATAGTTTCGGAGAACGATGCGTGGACAGTTTTCTCTTGCGCCAAAAACGATAAAAGCAACGGACGACCGGCCTTTAATAAACGTCCGAAGTTCAGACTGCTTTTCGTATCGCCGGGATTTCCAAGAGTTCGCGACTATTTTGCTTGTTTTCTCTCCGTCCACTGCTTTTTTTCTTATTTCTTTTTGTTTTCGTCTTATTGCTTTTTATTTTATCATTTTTATTTATTGACGGTATTCTACATTTTCATATACAATATGAAAACTTTCTATTTGTTTTTTTTTGTTTGGTGATTTAACAATTAATTTTTAGGCGACTATTTTAAGAAAGATTGCTAATTGATAACTGTGTAAATAATGTGTTCCAGTATTTTGAAAAATATTCATTACTTTGTCAGTTACTTTGTACAGCAGTTATTCTCACCCTTCCGATAAATTGTCAGTTTTCTTCTTTAAATATGAATTTAAAACTTTATTAATGCTTTGTGCAAATTATATGAGTAATAAAGCGTATTTAAGTTTCATAAGTACAAAATAATATTAAGTTATAATTAGTTGCTTGTTATTAAATTGATTACGGCAACTGTTTATAATTAATCAACGCAGAGTTCGAAGCCAAGTTCATTTCTATTAGATCTGACAGAAATAAACGTTCGAACGAGTAAATATAACTCACGCAGAAATAATGCTTCATAGTTGTTACTTTGCATTTCTCTCGCAAATCAAACAGGATATATGATTTATCAATAAACGAGACTAAAGAATTTACAGCCGAATCTATTCTCGCTTCCCTCGAAAATACCTCCCGATTCGAGGAATCTTTTCGAAAAAAATTAGCTTCTTCGCTTTCCAAACAAACGCACTTTTAAAAGCCGCGCTAAAACACACTCCCGCTCCCCCGAAAACATCATAAAACCGGGCAGGCTCGAATACATTCCAGCCCACCTAACAAACACCTCCGCCGCTGCACGGCGCGCATCGGAAAGACGAGACAGCGACGGCGGCGGCGGCGGTGCGCTTCTCGGCCAAGCGGCTTCTCGGAAGCTGTATCTCGGCGAGTCGCCGGCCAATCGGCACGGCGAAGGTGTATTCTTGGCTTGAAATCCGAGCGACTTTTCGGAAAGGCGTCCATTGATTTATCCGCGAGGCGAGCGAGGAGGGCGATTTTCGCGGTGATTTATTCGCCGACGGTGTAACATTGTGTCGGCGCGGGAAATGAGAGATGATTCGCCGGGTAATTGACGCGTGGAGGACTGCTTTCCGGGGATTGCGGGCTTCGCGGATTGACGAAGTGATTGCTGGCCAGGTTTCTGACGCTCTGTTTATTTCGAGATGTGGGTTTTTGTTTTTAATAGGAATTTTTCCGAAGAAAAAGACGCGGTGAAAGTGTACTTTTATGATATAATAGTTTCGCTTTGCTGAATACGAAATAGATAGTAATGTGAGATCGTACAGCTGTACGCTGGGTTTTCTTTAATTTCTTTAGAATTCATTTGAATGAATATATGCATACGTTTTGCTGAGTTTTCGTTTATAGTGTTGATACGTAATTCTAAATAACGCGATAAATGTGCGTGCGTCCGATCCGAAGTGGCTAAACAACATTTTTTTGTTATTTCTGCTGAACTCAACTTCACTGACTCATTCGAAATTGTTTTTCGCGTCTTATTAAACTTTTAAAATTAGTGCCTGAATCATTTATGTAAAATATAATCGAGATAATTGTTTAGTCTATGCAAATGACGTATTAGTAAGCGGCGTTAAAAAAAAATTCTTCGGAAAATTGTGTAACGCGGCGCGGTCCGCAAAAAAACGAGCATCCGCAGAATCTCTCTTCTTTTTTTTTTCGATTGTCAAAACTTCGCTTCCCGGCGGAATATATTCTTGACCTACATTCGCGCGGCGCGCGATTTTTCGAATGCGCACGAAATTCGAGAGAATTATAAACGTCGTCGGAATTTGTTTATAAAATATACTTCCTTCAACATTAACGTTTGTGATTCATTGCTTTGTAGTTTATTTCGCGTGACTATGTTTCAGCTGTGTTTTAACTGCTTCGAAAAGCGAAGGTCTCGGGGCGCATCGATATTTTAAAAACTCGAGCGTCTCGACTTTAACAACATTCGTGTAACTTCCTCGGCGAGTTTCTTTATTCCTACCCCTTTGATCGTTTGCACAATAGTTATGAATATTCATCGAAATCTGAAAAATTTGTCCCCATTAAGCGCTACTTTCCTCCCCTATCGATCACTTCGGCACAAAGAGCCGCCTCTCTCCTCTCTATTTTTTCAGTTCAAAATCACAACAGACGCCACTTTCCAAAGACACATATTTCACGCGCGTAAAGCCGAAAGAAAGAGAGAAAGAAAGGAGATCGAACTGGCCTCGGGGATCGTATATTCCTCGATGTCTATCTCAAAGAGTAAACACTTAGGAGGAGGAGGGGGGGGGGATAAAGATTAGAAGTCGTCGTGAAAAGGCTGCTCCGTCCCCGGGATGATCGGGCGAAAGTGGAAAAAAGGAAATTCCGAAGGGTGTCGGGTTTTTGACGAGCGTTGAACTTTGGATGGAAGGCGGTTTTTGAGTAAATTACACAGTCATTTTGTCGTTTGTTCGGTGCTTTTTTTGTATCGGACTGATATCTATATTCGATGCGTGGGATTGCCATTGTCAAAGAACATTGCTGGAATTCGGGGGTGTTTTTTTAATTTTCTTCTAGCTGGTTGATTTTATTTATTCTCGTACAATCAAAGTTTATTTAATCATTTTAACAGTAATTTATTTGATCTAATTTCAAGTATAATTTAATCCATTTTTTTGATAAAATACATGAAAAAAGTTTAATTTATTATATAATTCAAAGATCGACTGTATTTATTAGATAACGAAGCTTCATCAATCGCATTTTTCAACGACACATCATACACATATATATACTCGCGAAGGAAAAATTCGTAATTAAAGAATTAATGCCAATCGTAAAAACCGATAAATAAAACTCCAGGCATTTCTATTTATTAAAACCTTGGACACTTCTATAAATACACCGTGGAACAATTCCTAGATGCGTTTAATGCCTCGCTTCGAGCGGCGCTGTTCCCATATCTTCTCCTTGCAAGGATATACACACGGAGTTAAACATAAAAGTTTCTCGCGGCAAAAATGCGCGTTTTAACCTGTTGCCCGCGGCGACGGGTAATCCGCGCGCGCGAGTTCTTCTCCTGCATTGTCGCATAAATTGTATTACAAAACGAGGGGGAGAACGGAGTTCTAGGCCGCGCGATGCATCGCAAGCGAGACGGGAGAGTATGTAGAAATTAGCGGGTAAATAATTGTGTATTTTGACTTTGGACACGTTCGTTTGGTGCTTTGATGTGCACGGATTTATTTTACATTGTTCGCTAATTGATCGTTCGGTAGATTTTTATAGCCGCGATGGTTGATTTACAAGTTTGTACAATATGTGGTACGAATGTTTTGCGCGGGGAATTATATAATAAGCACTTGGAACGAAAGCAAAAAGCGCCAGGTATTTGTTAAATAGAAATAACGTAAAGCCTTGTCTTCTGTAAATATTATCGAGTGAGACGGACGCCTTGCTATTCAGCAACAGAAACAATGTGCGTACGTGTATAGATGGTGCATCTCATTATCGCCGCGGGACATTCTTTGCGCATCGTATTTCTATCCGCCAGACGTCTCTGGATTGTACAATTATTTTTCGCAATTCTCCTTTCCTTTATATAAAACAAGCTTTGTTATTTTAATTTGTAAAAAAATGTCGTTTCTCCAGCGCCGTCGGGGACTTGTTTGTTCTCTTAAAATTGCAAAAACCAACGATCATTTTTATATTTTCAAGTAACCTACTTGTTTTCCGTGGAATGCATTTTGCACATATAGAGTTTTAAGTGGATTATTTAAATTTATGTAAATTTTGTAGTAACGCAGAAAGATTACTTTTTTAATTAAGTAAAACGTGTACGCGATCTTCTTCAAAAGAGAGTCGGTTGAAACTTCAAAATTCCAAAAGAATCATGCAATCCGAAGAAATTACAAAAGCGTCAAAAACCGTATTGTAATAAACAATTTCGACTGTATTTATCGATCGATCCCCAAATTGAAATTCTCCCGCTTTCAAATTGAAATCACCGTCCGAAATCCTGCGGCTCTCCCTCCGCCTCCGCTCCCCCATCCTCCTCCGCCGGCTCGAGAATTCGCGAGGAATGAAAAAAAAAGAGTCGCCTAAAAAAAAAAATACGCGCGCTGACTCATCCGCTTCGTAGAATCTCGCGTGCGCTCGTACGAATGAATGAATGAACGAGAGAGCCGCCGGTGGAAAACTGTTCCTGGAATCGCCGCCTGACTCAGAGTCCCGCTCTCTCTCTCGACTAGGGAAAATGAGATGCTCGCGCCGTTCAAGGTCGACGACACGCGCCACCCACGCGGGAGAGCCTAGTTTTTGCGAACAGTCCGCGGCGGGAAAATGATTTGGCGCCGGGGGACCGGACTGTACTGGTTTTCATTGGGATACGTTGGCGTTGGCGAGCGGAGAGGTGGCCTATATTGCGAGGCGGATTGGTGAGGTTTTTAGGGGTTTAGAGGAAGATGTGAGTGTTGCTCTATTATACAGTGATTATATAGAGGGCGAATTTTGTTTTGAGTTACTTTGTTGGGCGTAAGTTGAAGTTTTAGGATGGTAAGATTTTTGAAATTTAAATAACAAGAAGAATTAATCTTCGAATGAATATCTCAATTCTCATTGCGATTGAAAACCCAAAGGTAAAAAAATAAAAAAGTATTATGTACACCTGGAAAAATAACGCAGGTAAAAGCTTAAAAAAAAACAAAAAACAGTTCAAGTATGCGGATGCTAATCCTTTATATTAATCCAGGCGCCTTATCGATCGACAGATAAATTTTTACTGCTTCACATTCATCCTGACGCAATTTCGGAAAGCAACTTCATCATGCCTCGCCGGCGTCAAAATAACGCCTGCCAATAACAGCGTCAGATCCTCGCCGCGATAAATCGGCACCTCTCCTTCCCTCCATCAATCAATTACTCCCGAAAGACCGTCACAGTTTTTAAAAATCACAGAGAAAAACAACACACCTCGCGCACACACCTCCCCGACCGTGAACATATAACCCGGTCGATAACGACCTTTTTGCCCCACAAAACCGCGTTCATTCACAAAAAGGCGCGGAGGAGCTGCCCCCAGACCTCTTTGCGAATGCACGCGGCGTTCGCGTGCTCTTCTCCCCCCCCCCCCCATCGCAGTCGCGGCGGAATGAGTCATCCAGGTACAGCGGGCGCTGGCTTTTTTAAGAGAGTCGTTGAGAGAGAGAGAGGGACGGTTTTTCTGCGGGATTTTGCAGATAGATACTTGCTTGATCAGCGGTTCGTAAATCAAGATAATTGGAGCGGTTATTGGACTCGCTGTAAATCAAGAGTTTCGAATGCTTTTGCTGGAGGGAGGTTGATATTAAAATTCGAACAATGGGTGATAAATTATATGCGGTCGATGATTTATTTGTCGGGGGTTACGATGGGTACGGTAAATTATTGATTTAGATGTAACGAATAAACGTACTAATTTGGACCATTAACGCAGAGCAGATTAGCATTCCCTCGTTACTTTTCGATCCATCAATATACTTTCAAAGACTTTCGTCAACCTCCTAAATACCTGCAAATCCACAAATCTCCACGGGTCAAGTTGGCCTTAACAACCCCGGCGCGAAATCTCCATCGAGTCCATCAGCACTCGGCCACTGAAACCGATCCCCCCTCCCGTTAAACTACCGTCCCGTACCAGCCGAGAGCTCCTCTCCTCCGTATATATATACCTGCCGGCAAATCTGGTCCGCTCGTGAGAAAGGCCGGCCGCCGGGAAAGAAAGCGAGAAAGAAAGGAGGAGCGTTAGAGAAGAGCGGCGATCCCCGCATTCCCGGGCAACCCTGCCCGCGGTGACTCATCGGCTCTCCTCTCTCTCCCTGTATACCTGCGTTGCCACCTGTTGCCGCGCGCTGCCGGCGCGTTTCTGGGTCGCGCCTCTCCTCTCCCATTCATGCGGCGCGCGCGCGCGCGCGGTTTTTATGCGCCGAACCGCGAGAGAGACGCGCTTTTCATCGAGCGGTCGCCGGTCGCGGCTTTGCGTTGTGCGATTTTCGACGGGTCTCCTCTTTTTTTTTTTCGAGGGAGTTTCGAGGAGCTGCTTTCGATTGCCGGTGCAGTGTGTACGGAGGTCGGTGTTGCGGACTCGTTACGCTGGAATGCGAGGGCGTGTTAATAATGCAAAGAGCGCGCGTCGTGCTCTTTGCGCTGGAATGCTGGAAATCGATAGGGAGTACATCGACAGAGGCTTCGCGCGCGTTTGGTTTTTGTCGGCCGAGTTTTCTTGTAAATTTATGGAGGTGTATAAGGCGATGATGAAATGGGACGTTTCGTCAGCCTCGGGCTGTTTAATAGGCCTTCTGCGAGGCAATGATAGTGGCTGGAAATTGGTGTTGAATATTAAACTTTTTCGCGTCGACGAAGTTTTATTTGTTTTCGTTTGAAAAAATGGGAGAATCGGATCAGAGAGGTGTTTTCTAATCTTTGATAAATTGCAAAAGCAGTATTTTATTGTTGCAGTACAAGTACAATGTAAGAAGTACAGGATTTTTATTTTTTCTTTATAAAATACTGGTCATATAATAACTCTTGGAAAGTATTATTACAAAAAAAGTATTCGCGCTTTTATACTTTTACCGAATATCAGCCCGATGTCTCCCCAAGCCTTAAATTGAGTACAATTCCATAAACGAAATCTTCAGCTGATCAACGAAATCCGCCTCCCTAATTATCCCTGAACCGGCGCCTCTTATTACCGCTCGAGAGTTCGATAAATACACTTATCGCCGGGCTCGCGGTGCGCGAATTGCCGGATGTGGGAAATTCCAGCTGGCTCGAGTCCGCCTCGAGTGAAAGTGCGCGCGGAATGCACGCCGCATCCGACGTTCGTTCACGCAACAGCCGCTTATGTAGGTAAAAGATACTTCGAGGAAGCCGCGAGTTCCTTGTACCGCGGAAATTCCGGTTCCTTTCGCCGCGCGGCTCTGACGTCGGAGATGCGGTCGATTCGGGGTGGTGCCGCGGACGGGTTTTTATGGGGATCCGGGGGGGCTTTACGGGTTAACGGGCTGCACCGTTAATCTGGGTGGGAGAGTTTTTAGGAGGTTCCGGTAAGTCGCGTTGTGGGATGAAGCAATTTTGTTGATTTTTGAAGTAACTTCGGTGTAAAAACGGGTTGTGCAAAGGCGTGAGAATTGTTTTACAACGTATTGGAGTATAAAGTATTTTTTTAATTGTCCACTTGACACCTTTTAAGCTGTATAATTTGTGAATTAAAATAATGACGGCAATTATACGTAAATCAATAGACGTTTCACGCGCGGGTTATTTTATTCCCTAGAAAACTGTTATTAAAGAATTATTGCGAAATGGATTATTATGCCTCTTTTTTTATCTTGTAAATCTTTTTATAAAAGTTTTTACATAATACACCTCGGCCGTAAAATTTACGATGTTATCTAAACGTTTTTTGTGCAATTCAAATTAATTATGATATACACAAATTCAATGTCCGCTCAAGCAGAGAGTCGCAGAGAGTTAATATATTAACGATAAAGGTCGCTGTATGTACAAAACACTTCCTTCAATTATCAATCCAAAGATATTTTATATTTTCAATCCACTCACAATATTTACCCAGACCGACCGGAAAGTTTACAAAACACTCGCCGCTTCTATAGAATTTCTGTCGACAAAACCAAAAAAAACGAATCCCCGATCTCCGGGCCCTAAACTCGCGAACTCCGTCGAGCCCATCAGCCTCGAATTAAAATGGCATTACGCCGAGGGGACCGTAATCAGGGCCAATCATAAATAATGGATTAGAAAGTCAGCCGGTGTCAACGTCTTTTACAATTCATCTGGGACAATCAAAGCAGAGAGAGAGAGGAGAAGCCGGTGATTCACGCTCGACTCGCGCTTCTGCGCCGGCGAAATGTGCGCACCGATCCTCTTTTTCTCTCTCTCTCTCTCCGGGTGTCCGATAACGCGGCGATATTTTGCGCGAATGTTTTGCCGCCGCCGCCGGCGGCGTCGCTCTCCGTTCTATTGTTATAAAATACGAGCCGGCGGTTTGCTTCCGAGAGCGACACTTTTTTTTTTTGCATAGCTCCGCGCGCTCGGAAATTATAGCGCTCTGCGCTCACGGCGCTGTAAATATTGGGGATTCGAGGAGGATCCTTATTTTGGATCTGCGGCTCGGTGTTTGGCGAAACGGCGGTTCGTAGGAGGAAGCGGAGGATATTGTAGGCGGTTCGGTGGGTCGTTTTAAAAATTATGGTTGAGATAATTGAGGGACGTTTCTTTTGGATCATTTACAATCGTCGTAAATCATTTCTATCATTTCCTATTATAAAAGGGAATAAGCGATTAGTATCGAATAGAGCCAATTCGGAGCGTTTTCAAGTAGCTCATTAGGGTCGGTCCAAGCGCTTCGCCTACTCCGCTTCTGCCACCGCCACTGCCACCTAACCGCTTACCCTGAAGTAAGCGACTTGCATCTTATTGGGCGATTCCGTAAAAGATGCGATATAAGATGGAACGGAATGAACAATGGGGTACTAGTCGCTTACTCCAGGGAATATATATTATATATTTTAAATATTAATATTATATTTATTGTAGACATTGCATTTTATTCATTAATTAGGTTATATGTGATTTTCAAAAACAAAATAATCCATGCGCTCGGTTGACTTTCTAGTATTGTAAAAAGGTGTACACCCCTTTCGTTGCAAACTAAATCGCTTTCGATAATGCACTCGTCACCAATTACGTTCAAACGTCCACGTCATAAATCATCAAAATAATGAAGACCGACACTTCGGTCCCTATCCCCATCACAAAAACTCCGCAGCTCGAAGCAGGCAACCTCCCGATAAAAATCTCGGTACCCTCGCGGCAACCGGGTGTGTATAACAATCGAAACAATGCGCCGCGCGAAATGGCTCAAACCTGAATCGCGGCACACTGACACACACACCAACACAGAGCGTCCGCTGAAAAGGGCGCTCGGCCGCTGCACTTTTTACGAGCGCGCGCGGCGATTATTACATCACCGCGTATTACGACACGTGCAAATCACCGTCAGCCGCGTACGTCACGGACGCGCTGATATTAGCGAGCACCGCCGCGGTGTTGAAAATGCGGCCGGGCGGCGCGCGGAGAGCCTTTCGCTCTCGACCGGCCGTCAAGGTGAGTGCCGCGACTACTCCGGGTTTTATGAATGGGAAAGTGTCCCCGCGAGTCGAGCGTAGTTTTGCGTAAACGCGGAGCAAAAAAAAAAGGCGACGACGGGTCGCGGGTTGTTCTTTTGTTTTGAAACCGGGCGATTGCTGTATATATTTTATAGCGTTGTAGAGGCGATAACGAAGGTGAATTTCAAATTGTTGATTACTGCATGCATCATCAGCCGGTTATAATTGATACGTGTTTATTTTATTTCGTCGGTCGAACGTGCAATTTGAGAGAGTCTTGTGTATACTTGGAGAAAAACTATCATTCATAAACTACGAGTTATGAACATAATTATTGCTTTCTTAAACGCGCGGCTTGTCGAAGGATATTTATACTTAAAAGCATTCGATAAATAATACTCCATTAACTCTCAAAAACGGCCTTTCAATCCCAGACTCGCAATTTGCATAGACCTTATTTTTAGCCGAGGCTCGAAAGTCGGACTTGAGCGCGCAAAAAGTGCCTCGCCAAGGCGGTGCTAAAAAAATGAATAATATCGCACCTTTATAACGATTTGCGGTGGTCTCGCTCATTCTGCTTTAAGGAACAATCGGCTTATCAGATTTCCCAGCGCGCCAGAGAAATTAGGCTACCGTTTTTCAAAAAAATACAATGGGCCATTTTCGCGAGTTTACGACCGGCGAATTCTCACGCATTTGGCTTGAAAATTTTTTTTTTAGCTCGGTAAAGCTTCTTTTTGAATTCTCGCTGATCGAATCGGTTTAGAAACTTGCGAAACAGCGAAATGCGGATAGTTGCTTTCGTGGACTTGTAATAATGTAAGAAAGGATTCGCAACTTTTATATAAACTGAATCGGAATATGAACGGGTCGGGATAATTGGTATCGGCACGAGCTCGTTTATCGTAAATCACTTTAGCTTTCTCTTCTTCTTCAGCCCATTACGTTCAATGCGGTTTTCTTTTCATCGCAAGCATTTGTTTAAATCTTCAATGATACGGAAGACACAATAATTCAACAGTAATTCAAGAAAGAAAAAATGTGTTCCTCTAAAATACTTCATACTATTAAGAACTGTCACTCAAAAAACTGCTTCCTCATAACAACTTCCTCCTCGTTCATCAGCGCGAAAAGCTCGACAAAAACCTCGGCGAACTGACGCATCGTCTGAATCTACAATCCATCTCGCTTTAATTACCGCTTTAAATTACTCGCGAAAATCGCGCCGCTCAGCCTCACTCGCAGATCCCGCCTGGCGCAAGCTCGCGCGCGACAATAATCGGTTCCGATAACGACTTCCGGTGCTTTGAGCGCGCCACATTTTTTTTTTCCGCTTCTCGATCGTGTTCGCCGCTCTCGCGATTTCCGCGAACGCCGCTGAGGCCGATATGATTCATCGCGGGCCCGAGAGCGTGTATCTCGAGCCGCCGAGCTGATAATGGGCCGAGTTGTCGCGCGACGGCGATCGTTACGTAAGGACACGCGACCGAGCTGCGGGATGTGGGATTGCACTTTGGACGCTGCCGGTTTTTGCTCCGGCGCGATGATGACGATGATGATTTTTCGGTGATTCTTCGAGTCACCGCGGAAGTCGGTGGTTGGGATTGGGTTTGCGGGTTCGGTAATTAAAATAATAACGCGATCGAAGTGATTCGGTGATGCAATTATGTACGTATTTACGGAATACGAGGAGCGTCGCTTTCGGTATCTGAAAAAAATTGGGATAAAGATAAAATTCTCAAATAAACGAGTGTTTATAATTGACATAATTAAGACTTGTACGTTGTACTCATCGCTCTCGTATTTCTATTATTACATCCGCTCTCTAGACACATTCTTGATAACTGGCTATGATTCATCATGCAAATAGATTCCACCAAAAAGAAACGATCTCTAAATCTCGAATTGACGATTAATCTTATCGGGTGTTTCTCGTAACGTGAAAACACGTTATTTGATTAACCCAATTAAAAGTGGGAAAATTATGATTCACGCCTCAAATTCAATCACCTTTGTTAATGATCATTGATTCTTATAAGGGAGATAAAAATGATTTAATTGCATAAAAGTGTCTAAAAATATAGTGAGAAATGGATCGTTCTTTATCAGCTTCTTGTATAATATTATAAGATTTGACGTTACTCATATAAAATCATCAAATATCACCATATTAGGTGATATTCATTTCTTTTGCCAAGAGGTAAATGGAACTGCACAAAAAGGTTGCAATCCGAAATGAACAATTTGCCGTACTAAAATAAAAAGTAATAAAAGCTTTATATCTACCAGTAAAGTTTTCATTGTTAATCCAAACTCGAGTCGCAGCTGAATAAAAACAGTCGCGACAATAATTTCGCTCGACAAAGAGCCATTTTTCAACCACTTTGCCTTAATAGGAAAACAAATTCCAGCGATTCCAAAGAATTTTCCTATTCAGACAATGGGTTTCGCTCCTTGGCGGTCGACCAACAGGAAACCGATTAATTCGCTTGGAAATTTTTCCTCGAACGCGCGCGCATAACCTTACACACGATTTTCCACCGAAAAAAGAAAAGGACGCCGCGAACCGGACTCAGGGCAAAGTCGCGTAATTAGCAGGTCTTTATTATCTCCGCGACGTCACACGCGGCTGTGACGCAAAAGCGCCGCGGTGCTCTACGGTAATATTTCACGCAGGAAGAACCGGTTTTCAGCGCTCGGAAGACGCGAGTTTTGCGGAATACTCGGATCGGCTCGCGGATTTATAAGCGGAGGATGAAGTCAAATCGATAAATTGGGAAGTGGCGGCGGCTGGTGATGTTTTCGTTCCTCGTGATGCTGCGCGCGACGCGTAAGATTGTTATCGACGACTTCATTCATTCGGATCGTTTAGGTCTGCGTTTAGCTGGGAGTTGTTTCATAATTTTTTTTAATTGGCTGCGGGATGAATCACTCGTGCATCGATAAAAACTTGTCTGCAAGGCGCTAAGGTCAAGTGTATTTTTTTTTTTTTCGCTGGGAAAAAATAAGCGGTGAATTTATTTGTTAAACGCTTGAAAGTCTATTAGTGAAATTCCCTGCGAATTTCGAGGGGATTGATTTCGTGGTGTTCTTTCTTTTTTTTTCGTATCGCAACGAAGTGGGAAAAAATTTGATTAATCGCCAAAGTGAATAAAACCCATTATCGGATAGATATAATACGCACGTATTTCTAAGAAAGCGATAACATTGAAACGGTATCAATGTTTTGATATAAAAAAAAGAGGATTATTCGTTATAAAAATTGATTGCGATCGAGAAAGAGCATATCGTTCATTTTCTGTCGGCCAGATGTCAGCGTAACAAAAACAACGGTTTTATATTAATTATCTGTCGATTTATTTTTACGATCTATCGGAATTTATCAGATCTTCAAGACGACACGTGTGCGTCATGGGTTAAACATGTCGATGATATTCTTGCAATTCGAGGCACTCTACGTATTATGTCATAAAGCAATGCCCTATGATGCACTTTTTATTATTATGTAGCGGCAGATAAAAAATTTGTCGATAAATTATTTGCGAACGTAGCCCTGGTAGAAATGGAAAACATTTTTTACCTAGGAAATAGGTAGCAGAAAAAAAGATTAGGTAGGAACGAGCTAACCTTTTTAAAATATTATTTCTTAGCAGGAAACGTTTTTTTCCTGAACTAAACATTTAATGGAATAAAAGCTTTAATCTACTTTTAAGGTATTAAGTAGCGAATCTAAATGTTCTAAAGAAGTAAGTCTATGTAACCTTGTCACATTCAATGTCATCCTAGAAGAGAATTATATACTATATTTATATTTCTATTTATTTTAATTTTATATTATTTTATTTACGTTTAATGTTTCATAATGAAACATAAAGAAAGATTTATAATTAAAGTTTTGAAAGCTGATAATTTTAGTTTTTATTAAAATAAAATTTTTTAGCATTTTAAAATGTGGAATTTTTTTTACGCAATAATTTTCTTAGCTATTTACTTGCTATGTCAATTAGAAAGAAAATTATCAGCCCATTTAACAGAAAAATCATGTGAAAAGAAGCGTTTCATCGCGACTTATTAAATAGCTATGCGGGACTTATCTATTAACTATTTTCCTGGCCACTTTCAATGCTGGAAATTCTACCAGGGAGAAAATGGGCGACGGAGAGTAGGATAGTTCTTTCTAACAAAATTTCAGTGTAGGGGACAATAGGTAATAACAAAAACTTTTTAAAGCATATTTATCTTTTTGGGTTGTGACAACATACTGAATTTAGCAGCTTTGCAAGCAGTTAAAAGTTCTATTGTGGATTTTAAAATTTCGTATTCGTACTTTACGTTACGCGCCAACTTCGAACGAGCCTTCCCAAGTTCTTTAATAAGCCCGAGACCAGAAAAATGTAATACCGCGTACGCATCGAGATACCCAAATGACCATCTGCACTTCCACCGTAAAAATTCTCTCTCGCTCTCCGAAAACTCGGCAATTCTAAAATTAAAAAGAGCCCGGCGAAACTTTGTAGCGCGGCGAGTCTCGTCGAAAATTTATTTCTCCCCGCGCGCGCGTTCCGAGGCTCTGCAGCCTGCCCCGTCCGAGCCCGAAATTTGTTTACTTAGCTTTAATGCACGTGCCTGCCTCGAGCGCAAATATATACCCTCCAGACTGGTTTCTTTTTTCTTAACGCGCGGAAATAAAAGTTCGCGCGCCGCACGGCGTGAGAAAAAAAAAGAGGAGAGAGGCCAGGGAGACACGTGTTTGTCGGGTCGAAGGGAAAAAAAGGCCGCGGCTTCCAGCCGTTTTCGGGCATTAGTCACTTGGCGCGGAGGCGATAAAAAATGCTTTATTTTCGTCGCATGCAGATTTTCTGCGCTCTCCCGCGGCTGGATATATACGTTTAACGGAGTGTGAGACGCGCGGCTGAATGGCTGTATTGTGTTACTGATTGATGCGAGCCAGAGATTTTTTTTTTTTTATTGCGGGAGAGGTTAGAGGCTGTGGGCTTATTTGCAGCATCGAATTTGTGCTTTGCGCGCGGCGCGTCAAATATTTTAGCCGTTTTATTGGTGCGCTTAGGTTCGTAAATCGTTTAGTTCACGAGCGAAGTCGTACGAGTTGTGAAAAGTATTCTTTATCTTGTTAGAGGAATCGCGTAGTGCAGCACGTGCTGCTTCTTGACAGGTAAATCTTGTAATTGATAGAGAAATAAATAATGTAATCTAGTGCTTGAAAGTAACTATTTTGAATGATTACGGATTCTAGGAGTACTCATGTTTTGCTGATCTGCTATCTTTTGTATAATATCTTTATTGTACATCTTCCTTTAAGCTGTGGAACCGAAAGTTTTTAAACTTACCAGGAGAGTTTCACTTGTTTGGGTCACGAATTTTGTTCGAACTTTGGGATATGTTTTCTAATGTTAAAATATGAAAGAAACCGCGTTAATGGTTATTTTTTGTTGGGCCATACCTTCTGAATAAATGAAGATTTTTTAATGTCTTTTTTTTAATCGATAGGATTTGATCTGACCTTTCCTGACCGAGTGTTAAGGAGGTTCTAGCCTTTTATGAAGATGCAGAAATTACCGTAAAATCGATAAATATAACTTCAAAATATCATCAA
>JAWWEO010019180.1:0-16461 GCA_035582975.1 Ormyrus labotus | reverse complement strand
TTCGGCTCGGGAGTCAATTTACACGTGCTATGAGCTTACCAATACTTTACCTCCCTAGGTGCGTAATATACTATTTTACGACCTGTTCCCAATTATAACTTGATGTGATGTTTCGAAGGTTTTGAATCAAACGATTCAATTATGGAATTAATAATGTTATCTGCATAAGACTCGCGTTTTCATTTCAAGCTAAGTGAAACTATATCTGCAGCTGATGGAAGTAATGGATAATGCTGTTTACTTATTATTGGCAGGGAGCAAAGAAGCATACACTCTGGAAACGTATTTAATGGGCAAAAGAGGAAACTATTCATAAAACCCTGCACCACGTGGGCTTGGAAAATGAAAAATGTTAAATCCAAAAAGCTCAAACTACATTATGCCGCTACACGAGTCCGTGTATAAATTAGCGACGTTTCTCCGATTCAGCAAGAGAAAGGCATAGAGTCCCCGAACAAACAAGAGCCGCGGAAAAGCGCGAGCTGCAAAAAGTAGGCAGCGGCAGAGCAAATATCCAGCAGAGTCGCGTTTTAGAGCATACGGAGTAAAAAAATCACGCGTCTGCCGATAAGATGAGATGTTTTTCAATTATTATCAAACAAAGATCAGCTCCTTGGTGCGAGCGCCCTTTTTTATTTGCCATGCTCAATAACTCGAAAATAATAAAAATCGACACGAAAGATAAGCGATATTCCTTCGAGCTTTGAGCTTTCCTGCGCCGAAGCGAAAAATGGGGAGATGCAGAGGCCAAAGGAACGACTCGGTCGAGATACAATCATATGGCGCACAATATTCAAGAGTAAAAGAGAGATTGAAAGCGAGAGACGCTGCGGACTGGGTGTCAAGAGGAAAGAGATGTTGGGGGATAACGCTAATATAAGACCTTTTTTTTTCAAAATTGCCTTTGCCTCGTAGAACGAAAGATGCACTGGGAAAAATATGCAGGAGTTTTCACACAGAGATATTTTGACGCATGCGCTGCTTTCAGGAGAGCTGCTGCGCCGAGCGGAGGATATATAAATGTTGTTTTGAAGCCTTTGTAAGCGTGTAAGCGCGTAATGCATAGGTGCACTGACGTTATTTGAGTTGAAAAAATACTTTTCCGTGGGGACTAAAACAGAATATCTCGTTGCGTTTAGTTCGTTTTCGTAAAATAATACTTTGGTAGAATAATTTTGTTCGACGAACGTAAATCAGAATTTTTTTTTATAAAGAGATTTTACTACAGGTAGTTTATAATGAAAGCAACTTTAATTATTCCTGGAAATGATTTCAAACTTTTGTGAATACAATTTTTTTTATAAAACAAAAATATAATTAAAATGAAAATAAACTTTGCAAAAATGGTGAAACGTAAGAGCTATATAAATGTGAGTTATAAACTGTCAAATACACTAAACGTTTTTTAATAAATTAAAATTAATTTTCCTAGAAATTTTTAAAATAGTTTTAATAAGTTACACTAATTAATATACTAAAATTTATTCTGTCATGCTTTGCTACAGAAAAAGCCTTTTTTCTGTCTTTAGTTTATTTCATTACCAATAACAATCCTCGTTATTAGATTATAATCAAAGCCGAAAACCCTTTAAATTAGCGCAATTTACTTGTCCAGCTTTCCGGAGAAAAACTCCGCAGCAACCGAATTCCCGTTTATAATTACCGCTCGCCAGGCCCGACCCATTCAGTCGCGTAATTTTCTTTTCCCTCTTCCTTCGCCTCGCTCTCAAGTGGCAGAGAGAGAGAGAAGCGAGGACGCCGTAATGGAAATGAGCGGAGGATTGTCGAGCGTCGAGCGAGAGTAGAAAGCCTCCGCCGGAAGCCTGGGCGCATGTAGGAGAAGACTCCCGCGGAATATGTTGCCTTTAGCCTCGGAAAATTTGTGTCGCGCGCAGCTATGCGAGCGGCCGCGCATATGGCCCGGCTGCTGGCGGAGCGAAGGCGAGCTGCACGCGCGCGCGCACGTAAGGAGCCCCGAGCCGGGCCTTGCCCAGAATTTATCGGTATACTAAAGGCGACAGTCGCGAAAGCCCCGGAATGCCTGCTAGTTTTCTTTGTTATCGTCATTTATCAAAGGGGGAGAGGGAGGCCGAGAGGCCCCCCGAAAAGCGATGACTGAATAATTTATCCGACACGGGCTAAATTTATTTCGGCGAGCTCGAGCGCGAGCATTCGTTTTGACGCGGAACGGCCGTGAATAACGCGCGCGCTCTCTGTATTATGCATCCAGCCGCGTGGGCTGCTGCCTTTTTTCGAACGGCGAGCTCTCCTGCTTTATTATACGTTTCTGCGGCTTTTGCGCCCCAGCAGGGTGAGGAGTGGCTGTGTCGTTGAGACGCGGCATTTGTCTTGACGAGTTTTGCCGAAGGTTGTTCGAACGTTTCGGCTGTTTAAGTATTGAGAGATCAAAGGCTAGTTTGCTGTTTCTTAAATGGTTAGAGCGCTGTTTTTTTTATAGACCCGCAATTTTTTAGGTGAATAAGGAATGGAGGAATTGCTTTATTTAATTTAGGTAAGAGGCGTTTATAAAGAAAATTTCTTTGGAACGTTTTAATTCAAAATTATTTTTTAAAATAAATTTATCAGATTCGAAGGGCAGCGCAGCTTAAAGATTTATAAACATTTTTCTGACACCGTTCAAAGCGAAAAATATCTCATTATATTTTGAGCTCAAAGAGATAAGCTGTCAGTCTTCCGAATGAATTTTTGAATTTTTGGAAGCTAAAAATTCTCCATCCTCCGCTTTGAAATTCCTACTTTTCGAGCAAATTTTACTTACATTATTAAATATAAATTAATTTTTATATAAAATGAAAATATCTGCAAACCATTTACTATTTTCAGATCGCGACAATCACTCCAGAACAATACTAGTTCTTTATTTGTTAAAATTGTAACCTTGGAGTTTTCACTGTATTTTTAAGCGACTGCAAAACTTTCTCCAGTTTGAAAATTTAGAAGCCGAAATACTTTTGCCCGGATTTTCTCAAAACTATCAAAGCCGACTTGACCCCCTTTCCGCGATACCATTTCGCAGGCGAGAAATGAAATATTTTTACGTGTTTACGTGCCAGGATCCGATAATCGTACGTGAATTTCTTCCCCTCCGTCTCCCCTTTCCCTCTCTCTCTCTCTCTCTTTGCTCTCGTTGAACTTTTCGCTCGGCAAGTTTCGCTCCTCCTTACGTAACTTCCAAATACGAACTTTTCCGTCCAGCGATTTACCAAATTGTCGCGGACCTTTAACGATAGCTCCCGCTCGCGCGCGAAAAGTAAATTCAATTCACGGAGAAGGAGAGAGAGAGAGCAAAGAAGTATGAATGCGATAGGGAGCAAACACGCTCGAAACGGGAGGCGGAAAGAGGGAAGGACTCGACTGTCGCCGGCAAGGCTAGTCGTCCTCTTTCGAGACAGTTTTCACTTCAGCTCTTCCGCATCGGCCGCATTTCACGCGCTTTCTCCGTTAACGCGAGGATACAGGGGAAAGTGTCAATTTACCTGGGAAATCTATTTGAAGATGAGCTGCGGGAGAGTAGCGAAAAAGTCAATACTGATAAAAACGAGAGGAGCGCGGATGTTTGCCTTTGATATTGCTCGGGAATTTTCGACAATTTCGAATCATTATCCACGGGCATATTTCCGCCTGTATACTTTTTCCATTCGGTCGCGGGAGATTTGCTTAGCGCGGCGAAATTGAATTTTTCTCCTTTACATTAGTGTGTGCGACTGTGTACACTCCTGCAGACTTAGTGAGTTTTATTATTCAGAGGCCCCTTTCTCCGCTCTCAAATTAGTATTATTTCATTTTAAGATGAAAACCAGCGGCAAATGCATTAATGAAAATGTTCCATTTGCATTCTTTTGAATGTCTTTAATAAGACGAAAAAGTTTACCTTGATTTTAGAAGCGCTATTATGTTACAGAATTAGTTAAACTTTAGTATTTTGAATCCAAATTCAAAGTTCATCGTTGCAGCTCGTTAGTGCAGAAAATTTCAAGTTTTGAAAATGTAATTTTATTACAAATTTTACAAACTGAATTATTTTTTTTTGTATATCTGAATAATTTTAAAATTTCACGATCTTCTGCAAGTTACGAACGGATTTAATAATGTTTTGCTTATAACAGTAACAATAACATGAACGCTGAGCAATTTTATAAACTCTATATCTAAATTTTATAGAAAATATAAAATTGTTATATTCGAAATTTATCAAAGTTTACGTAAAGTTCAGCATTGAAAAATCCGTGCATGTATTAGAGTTACATCAATCTTTCATTGGAAAATGCGTACTCAAACAAAAATAAGCCCGGTATACACTTTTCTAAAGGACATCAACTCTGGCATAAAATATACGGCTTATAAAAAGGAAATGCTTTAATCTAGCCGGATTTATCGAAGTAATCTCAATACCACATGTTTTCTTACTAATAAAATAGGATAGGAATCTAGAAAAACATGCCATAAAACGTAGCAGCCTTAATTCGCGATAAAAATTGTAGCGGCCCGCGGATCCTCAAAAATATCGTTGCCATTTTTTATTCACCATCCCGCCGCCAATGAAGTCAGAGAATAGTATTCCACGACTGGATGCTAACTCGGACAAAACAGGCTTGGAAAATCGAGACTCCTCTCGCAGAAAAGATCTCGTAATCAAGGGAACGGTTGCGGCGCACCTTTCTTTTCGCCGAGAGAAAGGAATATGGAAGCGAGAGGAAGAAGGAAGACGGCCGGATCTCCTCGACTATGAACGGCTTATAGTCTGCGGGATTATGAAGATTAATTAACTGCGGGAGCTCGTCGAAGCACTAAATTGAATCTTTAAAGTGCTCGGTCCGCTGCCTTTGATTTATGGCTTTGTGCATCGGCCTTCCCTCCGTCTCCTCCTGTCCTTATTCTTTTCGGCGGCTGGCCTTAATATTCATTTTTTATCCCTCTTGATTTTCCGGCGCGCGCCGGCACAAATTCCTCGGTGGCAAATTTTCGCCGGTCCAAAGTCCACCGCCGATGGCTTCCTGCCATCGACAAATATTTTTACCTCGGCTCTCTTCTCATCTCCTCGACCCGTTGTGTGTCGGCGCTCCCCGGATTCTCCATCGTCGGGGGACAAAAAGAGCGAGGGAGAAGCCGAGCGACGGGATGAAATTCATATTTTTGCCGATGGGAAACGATCAGGTATGCAAGTATGAATTACTGCCGGACAACCGATTTTGCATTTTATCGACAGAGGAAAATGAACGGGGGGTGAAGGTATCGTGATGCTTGTGGTATAATTACGATTTTTTTAATACACTTGAGGTTTTTTATTTACTTAGCAAGCGAATAAATGAACCGATGTTTTTAAATAAAATAGCTCGTGTTATTTTGTTTAGTATGTAAATAGTAATAAATAGAAAGTTATGAATGCAGAAATTTTGCGATATAGTAAATTATAATAAATTATAATGAATTCAACAAATTAACGCTGCACATACCAAATTAACGAGTTTTCACATTTCTGGCTTTAGGCGCCTTTTAATGCGACGAGTTCAAAGAAAATCTTTTAATTCAATTTTTTGAAACTTTTTAGCTGCACTTTAAACAGGTACTAAATTATATGGAATAATGCGATAAAACTTTTCGGTACAGTAAGCATAAAATACTTCACTTTGATTTCGGGCGAGGTTTATAAATGTGGAATGTTATTTATATTTTTACGTGCACCAAAATATGTATAAATATGACGTACAACACGCAGTAACATCGCATTTATGTCGAAATTCAATTTATCAAAATAAACATAAAGCATTACCGGATCATAAAATTTTTCAAGCTAATTTGAATAATGAATTGTTATGCAAATCGATGCGCTGCTCATTAAAAGTGAAAACCCTCTTTCCGAGCTTTTAAATCTTTTTAATTGTAAAGATATTGCTATTTTGAAATGTATAAATGAAATGGTGCTCGTAATTGATAAAACTCCGTTTTCTGCTTGAAAGAAAATCATCAAAGCAGAGGCATAGAATTGATAGCTCAATGGGAGATTCTGTCCGGCTCCTGTTTCCTACTAAAAAAAAATGAATGCTCTTGCTTTTATGCGTAACAACTTCGAAAAGACGAACGAAAAAGCGAATAAACGTGAGAGGGAGATGAGGCTTTTGCGCGCACATAGTTAATTGAAGCGAGAAATGAATACAACCTGCACTTTTGCCTCCTCTCCCTCTTTCAGCGGCGACGAAAGAAAAATAATATTCAGCGAGTTAATTAAATTCCAGCGAGAGTCCTACCTTCTCTGTTTATACGCAACCCGATTCCGTCCGCGTTTTTATTTCCCTCGGATCTCGCGTATCGCGTCTAAAACCGGAGGGGGGAATGAAATTGGATCATTGGCGGCGCGAAAGAAAAATCATCGGGGCCGGAAGAAAAAAAAGCTCGCCCGCTGCGCGAATATAAGAATATTAATCAAATTTCCTCATCAGCGAGTTTTCTCTCTCTCTCGAAATAAAATGTCGGGCGCGCGCGACGAAACAAAAGAGCGACGCATCCGAGCGAGCGAGAGAGCGAAGATGCCCGTCATTTCCGATTAAAGCGTCCGTCGGACTCCGTCCTCCCTCGTCTTTTCCCTTATCACTTATCAACCCTCTCTCCCCCCGAGCGGCAGCTTCGCTCTCCTGAAAATCAAGAGGAGAGAAGCTGCTGCAGCCGCGCCGCAGTCCCTTCCCCAAGATAAAGGCGCGCAGCGGACGAAGAAGGAGAGCGAGCGCGCGTCATCTCTCCTCGGTCCAAAAAGTCCAACGGGAGGAAAGGTGGGAGATCGGACACGATGCCGCTGAGCGGGAATGCCAGTTGACGCAGGAGGTTAGTCGGCTTTTTCGCTTTCGCACCTCTCTCCCTCTCTCTCTCTCTCTCTCTCTCGGGCTTCTTTCCGTGCTATAAGCTATAACCTCGAAACGTCCCCGCTATCACTCTCGCGCGAGGAGCTTTATCGCGGAGTCTACCCGACTGACGATCTCATTTTTTTCATCCGAAGGCGCACGCCTCCCCTTTCTCTCTTCATCCGCCGGCGAAGGCTTTCGATCGGACTCTCGCTCATATTTCCGATGCCTCGACCCCGGAAGGAGGGGCGGGAAGGGGAGGGGGGAAGTCGGCGGAGGAAAGAGAAGGCCCAGGGATGTTTCAGGAAACATTTCCAATTTTAGATAAGGTCCGCGGGAAATTCGCCGGGAAATAACGATCGCGAAAGGGCTTCTTCTTTCTTTTATCCTCCTTCCCCACTCTGTCTTAATGAGCTCGCGAGACTTTCCGAGAAACGGGGGGAAGGAGAATCGAGGTCGAAAATAATTGTTTCTCGTAATGCGTTTGGCAGATAGGTCGGCACACCCGAGCGTGTAATGTGGCTTATTTTATGCAAATTGATGAGGATTCGCTTCCACTTAGCGATGTAATTATTAAATGTGCATTTTGCGAAAGGGATTTGTGCGAATTATTTTATTGTCTTAATTAGTTAAAAGTACGTTCGTTACTTCATATTCTTTCGTTGGAGTTTCGTTTATAACGCGTAATTATATTAACGAAAATTGATAATTTAATACCGTGATTTTCTGTTTAAATCATATGTTTAATATTAATAATAATTATTTTATGATACTTTGAAAACTTTTGATAAAAGCTTAAAACAAAACTGAATACATTATTAATTAACGTTTATTAATTCACCAAAACTTATTAAAATTCATGTTTGCGGCAGTCTCTTTTGTACGTTTGTAAATTTATTTATAAAAATAGCCAAAGAAATGTTTATACACAAAAGTATTATTGTAGCATAATAAGTGATAAATATAAACTTCAAATTGGCAATTAAAAATACATTTAAACATCCATTCGAAAATGCATAAAAATTTAATAAATTGAGCAGATCATTTTATCATCGGTTAATGCCTTTATCGCGAAAACGACCGCACTGAAAGCAAAGCCATTTAAAAAAGATATTTAAATCGCACAGAGCGCTTTATCTCTCCTTAAGGCGCATTCAAAAGACGGATTTAAGTAGTCAAGTGCGCCCATCAAATAACAGAGAATGTAAAATCCAGTTCGCGAAACGAAGCAAAGTACCGCGCTCTAATTATTATGGCGAACACCGGATTAAACGATAAAAGCCGAGCGCACGCAGAAAACAGCCAGCAGTAAACGTGATCAGCAAAGGAATTCCCGCGAACTCGATTGTCGGGAAACAAAAACCCCTCCCATTTGCCGGCAAAAAAAAAAAAGGAATCCGAGCGAAATCCTGCCTAATAGCTCGTGCGATTCTCGAGGAAAAATCGAGCGGCGATACTTCCGCAAAAGAGTGCCGGAGGGAGGGGGGCGAGGGGCAAAAGCCGCGAATCAGCAATGCAGAAACGCCGGAAGGGATGAATGTTTGCTCCGTGTTTGCGCATTCCTCGCTCGCGCGCGCGTTAACTTTCGCACGCGCGCACTCGTCGCTCAAAACTTTTGGCCGGCGTGTGCGCGTGCGCTCACCCGCCGCATACGTCTTTTGAAAATGGCAGAAGAAAAACAAGAGCAAGCGCGGCTTGGCAAATACAGAGTGTTTTGTTCGCCGGGTGTCGGAACAGACGACGATATATCTCCCCGAGAGCGGGACGAACGCGTGTTTTTCCACGGCGGCGAGAGCGAGATAGATAGAGGGAGAGCCAGTTCTGACGGGAAATTTAAAATATTGGGGGGGGAGCGGCCGACACGTTTTGCGGCTTTCGCGACGACGGGGTAAACAGGGAACCCATCGAAATATTGTCGGGTGATGCCTTTTCCTTTTAATTGCACGGCCGTTTTGATAACGAAGTTTTTCGCGAGATTTTATTTGCTCTTCTAAACACGCGTACATTCATTCCGATCCTGTAACTTTGCTCTTTTTACCGGCAATTTAAAGGATGAAAAGTTTGCGCGGATCTATGGTTATCCGACGTTTTACCTTTTCTCATAAAGGGTGTTTACGACTATAGGAAGGCATGCGCGTTTAATGAGAGTTGGGAAAGTTTGAAGTAAAATGTGAATTTTGAAAGTGGGTTTAAGCTTTTTAATTTTCAGGATGAAAATGACTTGGGAAAATGCTTTTTAAGTTTGTTAATATGAAGCGTAAAAAGAAAAAAAACTGGATCTGAATTAGTGCACTTGATTAGTTTTAGTTGATGATATAAACTTAAAAATTCCAATAATTATCAGTTTTCTTCTGTAATAAATGCTTTTCAATTCGCTATATTTGAATGAACATTGGGATTTTATGTTTTATAGACAGAAATCACAGAATCATAAAGTTTGACCCACATATAAAAAGACTATAACAATAAAATTTTGATTTTGAATAAATTTTAACCTAAAATAAAAAAACAAAAATTTGATTTAAACAAAAAATAAATATTTAAAAATTTAATTAACTTTAATTAAGTAAGTTAAATTACATTTCAATAAAGTTTTGAGTAATTATTTTTGAAAATGGGACTTTTTTTTAAAAAATCGCAAATTATTTTCGATATTCGTTCTAATAGTTTTTTTTAAGTATCATTCGATATGTGTTTATTGCCCGTAAAAGTTATAAAAATTTAATCAACATTACTATTTTTAAAATCAATAAAAATTGCTTTTACAGAAAAAAATCCAAAGAAAAGAATTTTTAAAACAATGTTAAACTTATTATATTTATCTTTTTAGCTCACAAGTAATAGCAAAAGCTAATTCACGAAAATGCTCCTCCTACCCAATCAAATTTATTTATTTTTTCTTAAGTTTGATTAGTTAATGGTGAAAGTTAATCAACGCTGGCTGCCTTTGCACAATTGAATTTAATGATAAACTTAGTTTGAGATGTGTGAAGTACCCCTCTATTCTACTATCGAACCAAACTGTGTAATTCTAATAGAATCATTTACGATTCATTTGCGACCGTGTATTAGTGAATGTCCCTGTCAAATGTCAAAATGAGCATTTTCCAATAAGTCAGTATACTGTAGATCAATTAAAGCTTAATCACTGCTTGTAGTTATTTTGATGAAAAGTAAAATCATTATCGTCCCCTATACAGGGTGTTCAAAAAGTTTGGAACCCCCTCCCCCTCTATTTTCGAAAATACTGTTCAAACAAAAAAAAGGTTCCGACAAAAGTTGCAGGGTTTTGAATTAGCAATCCAATGGTGATCTTGACCATGACCTTGACCATGACCTCCAAGGTCATTTATTTTTTAGTCTAAACCTTTTTTTTTGTTTAAGCAGTATTTTCGAAAAGTTATGTGCATCTAGTCTTTGCTTTTTATTTAAAAAAAAGTGTTTGAACTGTTCTTCATATCGATGCAAACGTTTTATCCAATATCGCGTAGGTAACTAGAAATGTAATTTTCTTTAGAGTTCGAGAGTACATTTTCGAGTATAAGTTTTATAGGGTAAGGTAAGATTTTAACGTAAAAGCTTTTTCAATGCACACTGAATTTTCGTAGACCGACGGAGGCACAATAAAAAGCTTAATCGATGATAAAATTACTAAAATTTTAATTTATATTCTCTTCATTGATAATGCACTATACTCTGAAAAAACAATGAAGATTAAAAATTACTTTTAAAATGATTGGCTTTAAAATTTTAATCCGAGGATGATCCAACCGAGTAACTGACACTCTGACCGCAGAACTGCTTTTTCGACAGAGCCAAGCCTGAGGGTTTTGCGATCTATTCAAGATGCAGGGTGACCGATTTCAATCCACAGCTATCTAATGGAACAATCTTGGGTCGGAGGACAGGCACTGAAAATACAGACAGGAGTTTGGGGGGAGAATTTGAAATTAATTTCTTAGAGATATAAATAAAGTGACCGTCGATAAACCGTAATTAATTAGAACGTAGCATTTTAATTTTCTGCCCGATACCTTGAGAAATTCGATAATAACCTAAGTTTATGGGTAGCTATAATCTTTCGTATAAAATAAAACTCACACTAGTCATTAATTTCTTTTAAATGCTTCATTAACGCGAAACTATGGTGGAACTAAATTTAATGAGCTATGCTCATAATTCCTTTATGCGTATAACAAAGCTTTGAATTTCTGCAAGATTAATACTGCTTTTCGAGAGTAAGAGGGGAGATAAAGTGAGATAGAAGCTCCTCAAAAAGAAAACATTTCCCTCCACGGTGCGGACGGTGAGAGCCGTAGTATTAACTTTACGTACAGCCGCTTTCGCAGCATCACTCGACTCTTGTGTAGTGTTCATTAGATTTCGGCTCGGGAAGAGAGAGAGGGAGAGAGAGAGAGAGAGAGAGAGAGAGAGAGAAGCACGCAACGACGTAGAGTTAATTCAGCCAGCAATAAGCATAAGTGCAAAGCGGGCGCATTTCCCGTACGTCTGACTCTTTAGCGGAAATCGCCGATCCGTAAAGTCGGTCGGTTGCACGCCGGACTAACGGCGAACGGGAGGGGGGAGGGGGCTGCCTCCCTCTCGCCCTCTCTGTGTACTCGCTTTGTCAGTGCCGCGTGTAAACCCACGTGCAGCCGCTCCCCGCTTACAAACACGAGGCACGTGAATACTTAAGCGCATATATATAAAGCGGGAGAGTCCGCGAACGAGTCGGTCCGAGGCTCTGGGTTTTACGATACCCCGACCGAGTTTACTCGCGGATTAAATCTTTCGCGGACACGGCTCATTCTTCTTCGCAGTTAACTCGGCCTTGTTGCTTTACCCGAGTATTTTTTGATCAGATCTATAAATCTAATTTCCTACTGGTTGACTTCTGGGCGGCGGTGCTTTAAAAAATTTATTACTGCGATATTATACTTCAAATTTACTTGAATTTTCTTCTATTATTTGTGTTTTAATGGAGATTGCATTATCTAAAATTGTGTATTATTCTCGATATTTAATATTATTAAATAATATTCCCCTAGAATAAATAATTATTATATTCTCATGAAAATATTATACCAAAAATCGTTTGTGTTTTAAATCGTGTATTCGTCTTGATATTTAATATTATTAAATAATATTCCCCTAGAATAAATAAATAATTACTATATTTTCATTAAAATGTTATAAAAAAATCGTTTATCTTTTATTATATGCTAAAACGCGTTCAATTTACCGAATTTAACGTCTGTGTCGCGACGCTGATATTCGGTATTTTGATCAGAATTATAATCTGAATAACAAACATACCCTTATAAAAGCGGATCGTAAATAATGCAATTCATAATTCAATACTGGTCTTATGAGATAGTGATTAAAATTCGGGGAAACGTATAGAGCATGAACTCTGTTACAAGCTGTACCTGCGCAAACACTTTCAAAATGCAATTGCGCGTATCTTAAAATCAGGCTAAACATTCATTATCTATCACCATTAAATGAGTTGCTGCTTCTTAAAAATTTTAAAAATTTACATTGCAGTTTTAGCGATACACAGAAGTATTTATTATTAAGTTATTTGCAGCGGAAATGCTTGTACTATTAACCAAAATTCTGGCAACTGTAAATTTTCTTTTCGAGGCAGAATTTTCTAGTTCATTTACGAGGATTCAAAAGAACTCTAACAAACTTCTAATCGAAGCTCCTTCCGCGCCACTCCGACGAAGCGCAACGCGGCGCGCTATCGCGCTTCGAAAAAATGTTAACTTCACCCAAGGAGATACATTCATACGGACGAGCGAGCCATCCCTATAAACACTCGTCCAGGTGGAAGATGTAGCACGATGTACTTGGTGTAGCAGCTCAATGCACACATCCGCGCGTGCAGACAGAGGCCGGGGAGCAGCCTATATATCCATCTTGTCTATGTTGCTTTCAGTCAGCTCGATTGACGAGCGACAGTCGGAGGAGCGGGGCACCGGTTTGCCGAGACCGCCGGTGCAGAAGCAGAAGCAGCCGCTACAGCAGCAGCAGGAGGAGGGTGAGACGCTTAACGATGCCAAGGCCGATGATCGCCAGAGCCAGCAGCGTCAACAGATGCCGTCGTCGCTGACTCTGCCGGCGGTTGGCTCGCGGAGCGTCTGCCGCATCTGCCACACTGACTCCTGGGCCAAGGAACCGCTCATCTCGCCCTGCAGGTATTGAGAGCCCGGTTGCTTTGGATGGCTTAATGAACTTCCCAAGGCCCCGATCCATTTGCTTGATTGTTTTGCTGATAGGAACGCTTAGTACGATCGGTTCTTGAGGCGAAATTTCAGAAAATTCACTCGAATTACTTGCCCTATAGAGTTAATCAATTTTCTTTCAAAAAGTTTTAATCGAAAAGTTTCGGAATCCTTTGATCTGTAAACATGAAAAAGCTATGGAGATTTAGGTCGATTAAATTTGAAATCCATTAAAAAGCTATTAAAACTTTTGTATCCGTTAAATGGTAAGCGTTAAAATAATTCACGAAAATATTCTCTTTGAAGCCATAAAAAAAAAAAGCTGCAATAAACAATCGAAGCAGCACGGATGCGCAAGCTCATGTCTATTTAATTTCGATTTAACCGCTAAAGGATTCTCCCGGAAGCCTTTTCATTTCGAATAATTTCCGGACTACAATCCTTTCAAAACAACCCGAAAATCGATACCCATTTGGCGAGTGGATCGCAGTGGGAGGAATCAAATAGCTGCGGCATTGACATACGCACTTTTTCAGTGCTTTTTCACGAGATAAAGAGGATGCCATTTTTATTCGAAAAAGCTGTATGATTTTCGGGTAAAATAAATCCTTTATACAAATATTATACACTCGAGTGTAAAGCGGCGCGGGGAACACCTAAGTGCTAAGCCGCAAAAAATTTTATTTTAAAATGCAAAAAACTCCTGACGAATTGTTGGAAGCGCAAAACGAAAATGTAAATTTGAAATTCTAAAAACTAAGTGGCGCAAAAGACTAACGTTATAAATCAAACGTGTTTTTTTTTTCTTTCTTTCATTCCGCGTAATTCAAGTGTCTGGCTTCTTTGCTCATCCATCGTCTTTTCAAGCATACACTTTGCGTCGCGAGCGAATTCAAAGAAATTTATTTTTCGTACACCTTGTAAAGAATATTCGCGTAAATTAATCGCAATTTATTCACGAGGTATAAAATCGCTTTCAACCATTTCATTCGCGGGAATATTAAATTGTTTGCGTATACTTTTAGAGGGGCTTAAATAAAGTTTGCATTTGAATTCGCACGACTCTCGCGGCGCTAATACAAGAACTCATAAAGCAGCTTCGAAGGAATTCCCCCTCTGAAATTCTTACCTTCCGCGTCGCGGTTCGTAAATTTTTATGCGCGCGACGGCTATATACGTCGAGCCTCGCAAGATGACCGAGAAGCGAAATTCTCGAAAATCTCATTAGGGCCACGCACTAAAACGCCAATTAAACCGCTTTTCACGCACGGCTCGACATGGAAAAAGAGACGGTTAATTGAGCGCCACTCCTCTCCCGCCGATAAAATCTCGGCGCAGGTAAAGCGCAGGTTTATCCGCGCGCGTAATTTTCATTGAATGCGCACGCGCCTCTCTCGCTCCTCGCATCGGCCTTTGAAGCGCTCTTTCCTCGTTAATTCCCCAGGAGCTATGGCAGTGCCTCGTCGCCCGACTGTTTCTGGGCTCGAACATTAATAAGCGCAGGAGAGTCGGCCTGCGCGAATTTCGGCTGCGATCTCTATCAGAAATTCATTTAATTTACCGAGTCGAACTAGTCAAAGCAGCGGTAATTGCGAGGAATTTTGGATGCCGACCAATTACGGGAAAGTAGCCGTTTCAGCGTCGATTTATTTTTAGAACGGAGTTTATTAAAGTGCAACGCGCTGAAAGAAGATTTGAAGCTGCACTTAGTTTATCGCGATTCGCTTTTACTAACCCCCAGAAGGGCTTTTTTCAAGGGCTCTTTCTCGGCAACTCATTCGGTCTCTGATTTCGCTCCTCGTTTCGCCTCGGCGCGAGGTCGTTTTTACCCCCTCGGCACTTGCCGAGTAGTGGCCGCGTCCATTATTTTCCTTCGATTTAGCTGGCCGCGCAGAGCGGCGTGCGTCCCGTATATATAATTCCCGTCGGCGTATATACGTATATCCCGCGCACTCCACTTCCTCTTGGCTTGGGAGCTTCTCCTTTTCCTTCTTAATTCAGCCTCTTAAACTGCGAGTCACTTACTTATGTCTCTTCGGATGTCTCTCCCCGTTTACCTCTTCTTCTTTTAGCCTCGTCTCCGTAGAGGGAATCGCTAGTCTGCTCTCTCTCGGCTGCGTGCGCGCGCCTTTTCTCGTTTTCTCGGAAGTTCTCATCTCCTTTGAAGCGGACGTTATTTGTCGTGCCACATGCATAACCTATAGGACGCGAATGACGACGTCACTTAGGTCTTTTCTCCTTATGAGGAAGGACGAGGCGGAGCGGAGGGCGGGAGAGAGAGGAAAATCTCGTTTTCCCAGAGTGAACTCACCGAGACGTAGTTTCCGTGCTTTTGCCGTCGCATCGCAGATGGGATTTAACGTTCGCGCAACAGAGGCACGAGCGTTTTATTAATTATTTACCGGTAGCGAGATTGCGAGCTGCCGGCGTATAGTACCGCGATGTCGCGCCGTCATCACCGTCTTGCCTGTACTGTATACGAAGAGCCGCGCAGCTGGAAAATCGTGCCGTTTAAGTGCACCTTAGTGTAATTTTGAATAAATTTCGTTTTCCCCCGCCTCTGTAAAAGGCTGCCTTGGTTAGGTACGTGCTGCACAGACTACAAACGAACGAACGAGCGAGTGCGGATTCACCTGTCTTTTTTTAAACTACAATCTTTTCTTGATTGTTTACTTTCGTAAAATATCAGGGGAATATAAAGCTGGATATTAATTTATTCAATGTTGATTTAAAAGCTTTCATTCCGGCAAATAAACAAATAATATTTCCACGAATTACTTTCAGAAATAGAGAACCGTTAACTGCCCGATAAATTTTATCCAATCGACTTTTATTAAAAGCAGAATTCATTTCTAGTTCGCTCTGTTTGGTTAATAAAACTGATGGATACAGTAAAATAAGTTGGAATAAAATTATTTAGACTATTTTAGTGTTAAATATCGGTTTTAATATCATGGCTATTATAACTTTGCGTTATTAACAACCTACATGTATCTAATTTAATTATTCATATTTCCAAGGCCTAATATCTGATATCTGGTACAATATTAATCTCAAATTTATAGCACAAGAATTTGTTAACAGAGAGGCATTAAATTAAAAAAATCGTTCGGTGCACTTTGCTGCGGTATACCTCTATATATGATCCTATCTAAAAACCTTTTCCCCATAATCCCAGAGAATTCTATTAAAGTCGAGGGATGCTTATTTTTAAAAAATGCTTCCCAGAGGACCAGTTAAATAAAAAACTGAAAAATGCATTAAAATATAATGGATCACTTTTCATTAATAGCTCTTTTCTACCCTGGTGGAAATCGCCCATTTTTCTCCCATTTATGAAACGCTTTTTTTCACATGTTTTAACCATTTTATGACTA
>JAWWEO010019179.1:0-16473 GCA_035582975.1 Ormyrus labotus | reverse complement strand
CGCGGCTCGGGACCCTATAAAATATAAACAGTTTCCCCGCACCATAGCTGTAACTCTTATGTGCACGAAAGGGTTAATCTTTCAAATTTAAGCATACTCTATTTTAGCGCTTATTTTGTATAGACCAATCAATAATTTTTTTCAAATTTAAATATAAGTTCCAACATTCACCAGCATTAGGAATTATATGACTGATAATTGAATTTAAAGGAACTAGCCAGATAAGATAGTCGAAAATGCCCCCAAAGGTTTTGTCAAAGGGACAGTGTCCTCGTGTAGGGCTTGATGAAAAACTCATCTTACTAATATTACAGACCTTTAAGGGAATTATATACTGAAAAAAGTTCCAAAAATCAATTTTTTTTTATTTCATTTTTCGATTCTATACTTTATCCAAAATGTAGAAAAAAATTTTCAGGCATAAATTTACAAAATTTTAAAAGTTACGGCTTAAAATGTAATTTTCTAAAAATACTAAAATTTACGTTTGCTAAAAAAATCACTGTAAAAATATTTTAATTATTATTTTAACATTATCAAACATTTTTTTATGCATTATATATTATGCTTTATCGCCATAGGCTGTGCGTTTTGTCATTATGTTTTCAGAATAACATAACAACCCTATTGCAAAGACCTCATAAATCCCGATAAAAAGGAGCAGAAACCTCATAGAACCTGATAAAATTTTATCGGATTCTATGAGGTTTCTGCTCCTTTTTATCGGTATTTATGAGGTCTTTGCAATAGGGAAGTTCTTTTATTAGTGTTTTCTGAAAACTTTAGTGTTTAGGAGTTTGATCGTCGATAGATGAATTGTCATCTAATAGGGCGTAAAATCTTTGATTTTATGTCATTTAGGGCTAGTATTTTTAAATTAAGAAAAATTCAGAAAATTTGTTAAAAATGTACCAATATTTTGTAGTTTTTCTTAATTTAAAAATACTAAACCAAAAAAATTTAATAAAAAAAATGCATCAGCCCTAAATGACATAAAAAAAAAAAGATTTTAAGCCCTGCTAGATGAAAATTCATCTATCGGTTTATTCTGGAGTTAACGCCAATGCAAAAAATTTAAAATAGCAATATCTAGAGATTTTTTGTTTCACGTCTTTTTATAGGAGGGAAAAATCAGTATCTAACTCCCTTAAGGGAGTGTTAAGTTTTCAGAAGAAAATAACAAGTTCTTTTATTGTTGTTTTCTGACAACTTTGATTTTTTGGAGTTTGTCGTCAACTCCAATTTGAATCGTTCCACGGATTGACATGAAACAGAGCTTAAAATCTTTGTCTTTTTATGTCATTTAGGCCCAAAGCTCTGAAATAGTGAAATTTTTTTGATTTAGTATTTTTAAACCAAGAATAACTGATAAAGTTTCAAAACTTTAATAAAATTTTTCAGTTTTTCTTGATTTAAAAATACTAAATCAAAAAAATTTGAGATTGCAATATCTATGAATCAAATGGGTCTGCGGACTTCTATCTGGGCTCATTTGATTCAGAGTGAGCTACATTTTTATTATATAAGTAGTTTGAACTATGATTAATTTAAATTTTTATTATTTTACAGACCATTTAAAATCAGGTGATTGATGGATATATAACCCCCTTAAGTGGTCAGGGAGTCCCTGAAGAACCAAAAAGGTCTCGAAACTTCATTTCGTGATATCTCAGCTTCTAAGATAGCTAGCGAAACCAACGTGGTATAATAGTGCATTGTGTACCAAGGGCGCAAAACAGCACATTCCTGCCTGTGTTGTACATACTATTTTTCGATACTGCAGGCGCAAAATTAGATTTTTCATGCCTCTGTTGCGGGCGAAAAGTAATAATTCCCGATCGAAGCGACCCACTTTTTGTTCTCTTTTTCTTTCTTTTTTTTTTTGTTTTAATAAAGTGCTGTGGAAATTTATTTCGCCGCCGAGGGCGCGCTGCCGATTCACAAGCAGCACGCATCCTGAGCAACCAGTCCTGTCTTTGCAGAAGGTGTGACTGCCAGACAGCCACACGTGCTCCGTCTTATAGGAGTGAAGTGGGTTCGCAAGGAGCGAACTCGCGTTCGTAGCAGCTAAACGTGAGCGCATTCCTGATCGCGTGAATCGTATTCCCATTGTAAATAACCGTTACAATTCTTGAATTTTTTCAGATTTTTAAAATTGGTGCGCAGTGGTTAAAACAATTAATAACTCGTTTTTTCCCTATTTTTCGGTATTTTGAGTCACTGCATGCTATGAAATTCATCAAAAAGGGTTTACATTATTACAGTTGCGACCGATTTTTTTAATTAATTAATTTAATAAAACAAATTTCACTAATTAATCCACGCTTTACTCTACTCGTTTCTTCCACGAAATGAATGGACTATAGGTCGTACTTCTCGGAATGGAAACTCTGAAGCAACTGGAGTTGGAACTACGTCTCGCAGGTCGCCAACTGACTACAGGGGCCTTGGTTAACACCGTGGGGGCCATTAACACCGTGGGATTGACCGAAATAGAAGGACGCGGCCAGGAGCAACTTACGGCGATCATCGAAGCCGAAAAGCAACGATTCCAAGAGGTCACCGGCCCAACGCACCTCGTCTCATACCACATTAAGTTGTTAGATCCGCGGCCGATCAAACAAAGCTACCGACCACGCAACCCAGCGATGCAGAAGGTCATTGATGAGGAAATAACGAAAATGTTGGAAGAAGGGGTAATCGAGCCGTCGTCAAGTCCTTGGAGTTCGCCGATCGTTCTCGCCAGAAAAAAGGACGGAACGTACCGTTTCTGTGTTGATTTCAGGAAGCTAAACAAGGCAACCGAACGAGACGCATAACCGCTACCACAAATCACCGCCACGCTAAGCAAATTGAGGGGGGCCCGCTTCCTCAGTACCATCGATTTAAAAAGTGGATACTGGCAAGTACCCCTAAAGGAAGAGAGCAAACCGTTGACGGCTTTCACCGTGCCGAATCAAGGCTTGATGCAATTCACGGTCATGCCTTTTGGCCTTCACTCAGCCCCGGCGGTTTTCCAACGGTTGGTGGATAGCATCATCACACCGGAACTAGAACCATACGTTTTCTGTTACCTGGACGATATCATCATTGCTACCCCGAGTTTGGAGCTGCAATTACAACTATTGAAGGAAGTTCTCGGACGTCTGCGAACCGCGAAACTCAAGCCAAACTGGAAAAAGTGTCAATTCGGCCGAACACGGTTAATATACTTGGGGCACGTCGTCGACAAAGACGGAATTCGAACCGACCCCGAGAAAATCGCCGCAGTTCAAGCCTTCACACCGCCGACCACTGTAAAGGAATTACGAAGGTTCATGGGGTTGATATCCTGGTATCGTCCCGAGTGTGTCAACCCTCACCGCGCCACTCAATCGCCTTCTTAGAAAAGGAACGAAGTGGGAATGGGGCGAGCCCCAGCAAGAAGCGTTCAACACCCTTAAGAGGCGACTTATCGAGGCCCCCGTTCTAGCTTGTCCAGATTTCCGCCAACCTTTCACTTTGCAAACAGACGCCAGCAATGAAGGGCTGGGTGCCGTCCTGACTCAGGAATTGGACGGACAAAGAGAGGGTCATCGCATACGCGAGCCGGACGCTGAACAAAGCGGAGAAAAACTACTCCGCCACCGAGAAGGAGTGTCTAGCTGTAAAATGGGGAATCTGGAAGCTGAGAGATTACCTTGAGGGTTATCATTTCACCGTAATCACAGATCACCAGGCACTGCGATGGCTGGAGAAGATCGACAATCCCTCAGGTCGTCTGGCCAGATGGGCGGTAGAGCTCAGCCAGTGGGACTTCGAGGTGAAATATTGGAAAGGCAGCGAAAATACCTTAGCCGACGCCTTGTCTCGACAACCTAAGGTATGCAGCATAACCGGACTTCATTGCACGTGGTACAAGAGGATCTACCAGGGAGTGCAAAGCAAACCCGAAGACTACGCCGATTACCGAATCCACGAGGGGAAGATGTACAGGAAAGTCCTACACACGCTAGATTTTAACGAACCCGAAAGTGACGAAGAGTGGAAATTGTGTGTCGCGAAGGATCATCGCGCCGACGTCCTAAAAGAGGCTCATGATGAACCACACGCAGGTCACTTAGGTGTGGCAAAAACACTAACACGATTAGCACACCGTTACTATTGGCCCGGAATGTTCAGAGAAGGCGCCGCCTACGTACGGAATTACGAGTCCTGTCAAAAGTTCAAAGGAAATCAACAACTTTTGTATCAGTCGATTTAGTGGGACCACTGCCGAGATCTGCTCAAGGGAACATCTGGTTACTCGTAATGCAGGATCGATTCACCAAATGGGTCGAGGTAAGGCCCTACGCAAAGCATTGAGCAGTAGCATCAGGCCGAAGTCGTCAGGGAGAAGATCATCTTCCGTCACGGGTGCCCCCAAACCATAGTGAGCGACAACGGAAAACCGTTCGTTGGCAAAGAGTTTACTAATTTGCTCGAGCGGCACAAAATCACGCACCGGAAGACGCCACCCTACACACCCCAGTATAATCCAGTGGAGCGCACAAATAAGGTGATTAAAACCATGATTTCGCAGTTTACCGAACACAGCCAGAAGAAATGGGACCAATTAATTCCCGAAATCACTTTCGCCTACAATACCTCGCATAGCGAAAGTACCGGATATTCTCCGGCGTATTTAAATTACGACCACGAGCTACGGATACCTGGGTCTCTACCATCGGGAGCGGGAACCAAAACCGGCACAACGGTCGAACAACGTACGCAACACATGAAGGAAGCCCTCGATCTGGCCAAGGTTAAACTAGCGCAAAGTTTCCAGAAACAAAGCCGACATTACGATCTACGTAGACGGGCGTGGAGTCCCTCGAAGGGAGAAAGGGTGTTACAGAGACAGCATCTACTCTCCAACAAGGCAAAGTGTTTCAACGCGAAACTAGCTCCGAAATACGCTGGGCCTCATACCGTATGGAAGGTCGTATCCCCGGTAATCTACGACCTCAAAACAAACTCCGGAAAAGTGATCAGACACGTTCACGTGAGAGACCTGAAACCTTACCGCGAACACTTACCTTCTGATGCTGGACAAGGAAGTCGAAACTTGTCCAGCTCACAAGAACAATAAAACCAACAGAAAAACCGGTTCTGGCGTAGAGGCGCGCCAGACACCGAGACGGGGCCAGTCAGCCGTTCCGTCAGGATTCCTTCAAGGTTCTTCGGATTCCTCCACCCGCTGAGTATCCGAGAAGAACTCAGATCGCTTGTACGGTGGCGATTTTACCCCCGTTCTGATAACTTTTTGCGGCTCCCGGAACTTCTGTGACGATCATAATGGTAGCGGTTTTGTTTTCGGATGCCATGGCAGTCCCTCGCGACCACCCCGTTAGCCTTTTCCTGGCTAACCGGTTTCTTTTTCAGAATTTTGGGAATGTTACCCCGAGCAATGGCCTCCGATACCCGTTGCTCAACGGATGGTTCCAGTTTATCGCTAGCCGGCTCCGGGTGGGATTTACCCGGACGCACCTCCTGGTTTCTCCCCCCAGAACCAGCCACGGGCATCGAAGGTACAGGCTTCGAGAGCGCCCCCGGAGGGGGGGGGGACTTCTCCAGCCTCCTCCATAGCCGCCTTCATTGCGAGAATCTCGCGCTCCAGGTCGGACACATAGTCCGACACCCCGGACTCCCTCTCTACCCCCTTCCCCCCTTGCCCGTTGGTGTTGGCTTGGCCGGCTTCTCCCTGGCCTGGGGTTTTCGGCGGGACCTCCTCTCCGCCCTGAGCTTCCAGCATTACTTTGGATGATGCCATCTGGAAAATCAAAATATTGATTTCCCATTTGGCCTGGCATTGGGGAAAGAACAGTCACTCACAACACAGGGTGAACATCACAGACGACACTATAAGCGCTTCCTCTGGGTTCGCCGTTTACCTAAAATAACGTCACAGCCAACACAAAGGAAGTTAAACGGGATGTTAGTAAAAACCTGGCGAAGACTGGCGAACTGGCATTGACTGGCTCTTCCGTTATCTGGCATGAACGAAGTTCCCTTCCCCTCCCCTAATATTTTCCTCTCTGAGGAATAAACCTTTTAAGGTCCGCGATATGCACCTTGGCAATTTGTTTGTTATTGCCGGTTGCAACCAGGTATACCGTGGGAGATAACTTCTTAGTAATTTGGAAAGGTCCATCATACTTCACTTCCAGTTTGGCGGAATAACCTTTCAACGTGTTACACAGCGGATGCATTCTTCGTAGCACCAGATCTCCTTCTTCAAATTCCACCTGTTTCCGGCCTCGATTATAATATTTCTTCTGTTTCTCGTGGCTTTCATCTATGAATTTTACTACCAGGTCCCGCAAAGCATCCAGTCTCTTTAGTCTGTCGATCCACTCTTCTGGCACAGTGGCGATTACTTCCTGAATATCTTCGACCTCTCTGCGTAGACTTTTGACTGGCAAAGGCTGTCTCCCATAATTCAGGAAGGCCGGCGAAACTTTCAACGAAGCTTGAGTATCAGTGTTAACCGCATGTCTGAATTCCGGTAGGAACTTACCCCAATCCCGATGTTCTTTGTCGACATAGCTGGCAATCATGGTTTTCAGAGTTCTATTACTCCGCTCCACGGGGTTGGCCTGAGGATGATAAGGTGGAGTAGTGATATGCTTTACTCCGTTTTGCGATAGTGTTTCCTCTAGGTCCTTATTCATAAATTCCTTGCCATTATCCGTCAACAGAAATCTTGGTGTTTCCCACCGGAATAGGATTAGTTCCTCGAAAGCGCGAGCGACTGCTTTGCCGGTCGCTTTCCGTATTGGTTTTAGCTCTACCCACCTCGTGAATAAATCTTGAAATACTATTAGGTATTTTGCCTGGCTTTTGCTCTGCGGAAACTCCATTAAATCCGCCGCCACTGCGGTCCATGGTTGCTCTACGACTCTCTTCCTCATTATCTCTTTTGGTCCTTGTTGGTTCACTTTATATTTCTGGCAAGTGATGCACGAAGTTACGTACGAATAGACGTCTTGCCACATGCCGGGCCAATAATACTCCGCCGCAATCCGATCGTACGTTTTTCGATTCCTAGGTGACCCATGCAATGTGCGTCCCTTATGACTCGATCTCTTTCTTCTGCTGGGACTACTAGTCTCCACTCTTCTTGGCGGTAAGTGATTGGGTCGAGCAACGGGTCATTTCGGAATCGATATAACAATCCGTTTTCTATTCTCCAATGCGTAAATTTGTCCGGCGTTTGACTAACCTCCTCCAGTTTCTTGAGGTAATAGGGATCTCGAATTTCTTGAAAAGCGGCTACCTGGCCCAATTCTTCCTCAATTCCTCGAGAAAGAGCGTCTGGCACTTGATTCAGTCTTCCTTTCCGGTAGATAATTTCGAAGTCCCATTGCTGACGTTCCAATGCCCATCTAGCCAATCTGCCCTTCAATTCTTTGGCTTCGTAAAGCCACTTTAGCACGCTATGGTCAGTTCTTACTTTGAATTTCGACCCTTCTAAATATGGTCTTAATTTGTTCACGGCCCATAAAACTGCTAAGCCCTCCTTCTCCGAAATTCCGTAATTCCGGTCCGATGGGTTGAGCACACGATTGATGTAGACTATCGGATGCTCCCCGTCTTCGTGTTCTTGGGTTAGAACGGTTCCAATGGCATCCTGGCTGGCATCACATTTTACGGTAAAGGGTTTTGAAAAATTCGGTCTGGCAAGTATTGGTGCGGACGCTAAAGATTCCTTCAGGGCGGCGAAAGGTTCCTCTTGTTCGTCTCCCCATTGCCACTGGGCATCCTTACGAATTAATTTCAACAATGGTAATTTGATTTCGGCATTACTGGGTAAAAATCTAGCGTACCATCCGATCATTCCTAGAAACGTACGTAGTTCCTTGAGATTTCTGGGTCGAGGATATTCTCTGACTGGCTTAACTTTGTCCGGATCTGGCCTCAGACCGTCTTTATCTAGACGATAACCCAGGTAGGTTACTTCTGAACAGCAAAATTCGCACTTTTCCCTGTTCACTGAGAGCCCGCTGTCTACCAGTTTCTTAAGGGCAAACTCCAGCCATTTCAGATGTTCTTGGAAATCCTCTGTGGCAATAATGATATCATCTAAATGCGCGAAGATCTACGGCTCGCATTCCGGTCCAAATAGTGCATCTACCAACCTCTGGAACGTCATCGGTGCATTAGTAAGTCCTAACGGTAGTCGTGTGAATACCCAGAGGCCGGAACCGGGTATAGCGAACGCCGTATACTTGCGGCTGGTCCAATCCAAGGGTACTTGATAATACGCCTGCTTCAGATCTATTTTGGTGATGAAACGGGCCTTCCTCAATTTATCTAAAATAGCGTCCATGTTGGCCACGGGATACGCATCCTTCTTGGTGACTTTGTTCACATCTCGATAATCGATGCAGAACCTGATGCTCCCGTCAGACTTCGGTACAAGAACTGGTGCGCTTCTCCACTCACTGGCAGAGGGTTTAATGATTCCCTGTTAGTGTAATCTTTTTACCTCTTCTTGCGCTGCTGCCAATCTGTGTTCCGAAATTCTTCGAGCCCCGTGACGAATTGGCGGTGCTCCTTGTACATCGATATGGTGTTCGATTAAGGTTGTCACTCCTAATTTCTCTGTAGCTGCTGGTATTAATTTTTCCACCAATTTCTGCACTCTTCTGGCCTGGCTTGAAGTTAGCTCGCTGATTCCTGCACACTTAGCGTCAACATCCCCTCGGGATTAACCTCGCCTCGGGAAAATTCTCTCCATTCTCCTTCACCAAGTCTCCAGGTACGACTCAGCGTCCTGAAGGTGAGATCAAATAAATCGCAGAAATTCACTCCCAAAATAATCTCTTCCTCAAGATGACTGGCTACATTCACGGGTGATTCTCGCTCCACATCTTCGATTCTAATTTTTAAATGGAGCTTCCCTCTCACCAGGGAGATATCTCTGAGTGAACTCCGTACTGCAGAGGCTGTGTTGGCGATCTTCCTCTCAAATCTCTCGGCTATTTCCGGTCTTACTAATGACATTTCTGCGCCTGGGTCGAATAGCGCCTGATAAATTTGACCTTCCCATTCCACAGCCAAGAAATATCTTCGGTCTTCCTGACTCCCGGCTACCGCGATCTCTCTCTCTCTCTCTCTTCGCATACAGTAGCAGTCATCTGAATCGGAGGTCTGGCTTTATGGGTGTCTGGCACTTCTGGTCCGACTTTCTCGTGTGGTTTCTCCGGTAGATCCATTCGTTCGACTATATTCCGGACTTCCTTCCGTACTTGTTCTAGGTCGAAAATCACTACCTTTTCTTCTTCTCCTTCTTGGTGTACGTCGGCCACTGTGATTCCTGTAGTTTTGTCGTTCCCCTCGAACGAAGAATCACTCTCGGTTTCCGAATCCACCGACTGATTAGCGATAACGGTTCCTCCGTCTTGAATCGTCGCACTTTCGTCTATTACTATCTCCTTGAAATTACTGTCATCTCGGACACCGGCCTCGGCGGCCTCTTCTAATCTCATTCCCTTATCTATGGGCAATAATTCTTCGCCACCACGTGGGCTCTTGGTGGGACTTCCTCGAGGAGTCTTTCCCTCTACTCCCCTTGCTGATTTTAACAACGGTTGAGTTCTGGTTTCCGTCCCTGACGAATCTCGGAGCTCCACGGGATCCTGGGCGGCTAGTTTTCCAACCTCCTACGCATTTCCTCGCATTTTGAAGTTGGACAGGTTTTAAAAATGAACCCAGGATTATCGCAAACTTGGCAGCGTATTCCAGATCTACGGGGTTCTGGGCACTCCGGAGCAATATGTCCCGGTTTGCCGCATGAAAAGCATTTGCGACATGAACAGTCGCTGGCACGATGCCCCACCGTCTGGCATATGAAACATGCTCCATAGAACTCCCCGCGGACTGGCTCATTAGTCGTAAAATTCCGCTGATTCTGGCGATCCGGCAGATTGTTAAAGGGTCTCGATGGTCGACCGACGTTGTTGAACTCCCTTCTTATCCTTTGGAGCTCATTCCTGGCTCCCCTCGAAGCGTAGAAATCTTCTCTGTTGCGGTTATTCGCCGGATAATTCCCTCGAGATTCAGGTCGGTGAGTCTGCGCTGTATTCTCGATAGCGGCTACCTCAGCATATGAAGGGCTTCGCTTGCTCGATTGTCGGGTAAGTCGTGGCGTCTGGCTGGCGGGTTTCTCCTTTTTATTCTTCTTTTTATCGGCCGTTCCGGACTCTGCTCCCTCCGACAACGCCGCTACATGGCGTTCGGCTTCTATTGCCGCTAACCTTACTTTCGACCTTGCCCCGTGGAAAGCCGCTTCCGGTATTTTCATCTTCTCCTTAGGCGGCGGTGATACGAAGGAGCTATTCAGTTCTCGGATATGCTCGTATCTCCGGCAAAGTTCCTCCAATTCCACCAAGGATTCCGCTTTCCGATCAGCCAGATACATTTTATACTGCGGCCGCAGGTTTCGATAAGCTATCCTCACCAGATCTGAACGTCTCGGTGGCCACTTGAATTTATATACAATTAGCTTAAAATTGGCCAGGTATTGCGCTATCTTCTCCCCTTTAGCCTGCGTCCGACGACGTAATTCTTCCATCAGATCATCTTCGTCCACTTCTTTTAGGAACTGACGTCGAAATGGTTTCTTGAATTCCTTCCAAGTTTTTAGGTCTGGCTTTTCTGTCCTGAACCACCGGCTGGCGTAACCTGTGAAGATGCTCGGCAGGGCTTTTAATAGTTCCTTGCCCGAAATCTGTGAAGAGGTTTTAAAGTCTCGCAACCGATCCAAGAAGTCCTCCGCGCTCTCCCTCTCATTTCCGTCAAACGACAGATGCCAGCTTTGCATCATTTTGATGTATTTAATACTATCTTCCGTTGACCTGGTTTTCACCTTCTTCTCTGGCTTGCGAGACATAATTCCACTACTCCTGGCAAGCGGTCTCCAAGATCGCCAATCTGTATCCCTCGTTGACTGAGACGAATAGCTATCTGGCCTATTCGTTGGTCCGGCGTTAAATCTTGGAATTTCCTCCTCTGAGGAGATTTCTCCGCTCTCTTCGTAATCAAGTTCTTCCCAGTCGCGAATCCTGTTATTTAATAGTCGAGTCGTCTCCTGTATTTTATTCCTCAAGGTCGGATTCGTCCCGGTTGCTTTAGGCGGTTCCGTTCGTTCTGGCAGCCCCGCATCAATGTTAACCGCGGGTGGTGACTGAGAAGGTGGAAGTAGCGGCCGCTGAATTACGGTATCATCTGGCAATTCTTGATTCTGGATGGCGGATCCAGGTTCGTCATTATGTAAATTTTCCCTACCCCGTTCTTTATTTTCCCGTCTGGCATCGTCTGGCAAATTAAACGCTCCCTCTGCAGGTACGGTCCCAACCGTATGCAGAATATGCTCCAGTTGCGGCGACCATATTAGTCTCATTGAAGAATTCTTGGGTACTTGCAGAGCGTTGGAACCCGAAATCGACGAGGATTGCAAGCTCCTCCTATCGATGGCGATCACTCCCGTTACTCGACTGGAGTGCGGCACCGGAATTCAAGGTTCCAACCGGTCTATATCCTCGTTTCCATCGGCCCGTTGCTGCTCTGCTGCTATTACTTCAGGAGCGACGGTTTTCGAATTCTTCCTAGGCCGTCCTCTCCTTTTCTTTTGTTCTTCGAAGACTTCTACGGACGGTTCTTGTAATAAAATCTTCGTTGTCGCGGGAATGGACTCCCCCCTATTATCGTCATGCCACCAGGGTATCTGGGCCCTTGGGTGCAGGTGCATCAGCTCCCACCTCAATAAACGATCTCGTAGGAGATACAATTTCGGATTTTCTCCAACTCCGCGAACCGACTCGAATTTAGCACAAGAAACTCAAATTTCATCTATTAATACTTAGAAAATTTTTCTAACACTTCCCGGTTTTACTTCACTTCGCGGATGCCGAATTTCTTACGCCATGTCACATTTTCCGGCCATTTTGGAATCACAAGTTTAACGGTTTTCCCGATTCACTTCGCGGCCATCTTGTCGTTTTTACTCCGATTTTCCAATTTTAATTCCCGTAACGGTTCCCCACAAGAGATGCCATCTTTGCGACCGATTTTTTAAATTAATTAATTTAATAAAACAAATTTCACTAATTAATCCACGCTTTACTCTACTCGTTTCTACCGACTTTAATTCGAATTTCCAAGGCGCGGGGGTCGCAAAGCACACTTTCACTGCTACAAAGGGTAATCGCGTCACCGAGTCCGACAAGAAAACCGAAAAATTAGACACAGTTAAATTCCTGAAAAAAATCCGGCACCTGTAAAAGTAAGAAAATCTGGCTCCTGTAAATCAAAAAACTGGCACCTGTAAAAGGGAGAGAAAAGTCTGGCGAGGAGGAACAAATTCAATCAAGTTTATAATAAATAATAAAAAAAAATAATTATACCAAGAGAATTTTCCGTTAGGAATTTATTATAATAAAAATATTACCATTCTCCGACTTCCTCCACGAATACAAAATTCAAAAATCACTAAGATTTCGACTGGCAAAAAAACTAAGTTTAACGGCCCAAAATAGCGCAAGTGCGAGCAAAGTTAACACGACTGTGCGTAAGAACAGCTTGACACGGAATGGCGACCGGTTCTTCCCGAAGGACCTTCTTTCCCGAATCATTTTGCACAATCATCGTGCTCCTAATTCGTCGGATCTGCCCCTTTGGTTTAACCAATAATTGCTCGGGACAGCGCCCTCTCTACTCGGCGCGCGATTACAAAAAATTTATTCTCTAACTGGCTAAGTCTGGCGGCTATCTATATCTATCTGTATTCCCGATAGTGGAAATTTTGTAATTCGCCGATTACACAATTCATAGTGGTGCGCGCGCCTTTATACAATGCAGTTCGACCTGCATCGGCGGTCGAATTCACGGTGGACGCGCCATTGTAGACGCCGCTTGCGCCGCATGCGCCTCTCAGTTGCGCCATGTGCTTTGCACATGTGTCCGCCGCGCGCGTTCTCTGTCTCTCTCGCTATCGTGGCGACGACGTTTGTGGCCCTCTGGTGCGTGCAGGGGCATCGCGAGTGTTGTGGCTCTGTGTGTGGGTGCGTAAATACAGGTGTCCGCGGAATTTCCTGGAGGGCCCTGAACGTCAACGGCAGCACGGAGCAACATAACCTCCTCCGCCTCCTGCCTTCACCACCACCAGCAATCCCATGCTGGCCCTGCTTGGTCTCCTGGTTTGGTCCGGAGTCAGCAGGAATAGGTAACCTGGAGATTCCCAGGTAAGTATATGTATCTTTCTCAATTTTTCCCTTAGGTAACCAGATCCAAAACCAGCGGCTCCTATTTCCTTCCTTCCCTGTCAATCCCCTCATTTCCTATTTTGTTTTTATTCCTTGTTAACTTATCCTATTTCCTCTTTCCAACATTTATTTATTTGATTTAACTAACTTTTAATTTTTTTTCTTTACAGGTGCAGCACTTCATCGGGTGACCACTATCCTGGAGCTTTGTTAGTTTAAGTATTCTTTTTTTTTCCTTTTAATATATATTTCTTTCTTTTATTTATTATATTTAATTTAATTAATTTATTTTTTTTTCAGGTTTTCCCTCCCTCGTCACACAGTTTATATCGAAATTAGACAGTCCTAATTTTTATATGTTGTTTAGAATCATGAAATATGGAATATGGAAAAAAATTACATAGTCATCTGTTTTTCCTACGGTTTTTCATGTAACATCGTGATTTTTTATATTTTTCTAACTTTTATCTCAGCGAAAGACTTGTTTATCTTTCGTCTTCAACTTTTGACTCGAATTTTTGTTTTTCACAAGTTATTATGTTACCTTTTCTTTTCTTATGATGGCAGTTCTCAATCAGTTAGTTCAGGCAGTTCTTAATCAGTTCTAAGTTCAAGCATGCTCATTACCTATGCAAAATTCCAGCTCATTATATTCATCCGTTTGAAAGTTATCGTGGGGACAAAATTAGGGATGCCCGCATACATCCAGACATCACGAAAAATGACTTTATTTTTGAAATATGAAATTTAAAATTATCAAATTAAAATTATCAATAAAAATGTCGGTCTGAAACATTTTTAACGTTAATGATCTTTCTATTGAAGGCAATTTTTCTGACTCAAAAACCTTGAAAATGATGAAAATCAACTAAATTCCACTCTAAAAAAATTTACCCGTTACAAAGCTTTCTCTTTGAGAAAGAAAACATGCAATGTATTTGCTAAATCATATCGACCTATGCCCTCAAGAATGTCGTGTACATGTCGTGAACAACAGCCATATTCTGAGCCACATGAAAATTTTGAACTTTATGCAGTGCATAGTCTGTCTTTATATCGGATTCTCTTACATAATAGATGCGATTTATAATTTTCTCTATTACGAATAAGTTCACACTTCTTTTCAGTTGATATAATTTAAATCTTTTTCTTAATTAAAACATATGGGGCAAACTGCATAAACATTAAATCGCTCCACGAATCCTAATAAACAATGGATGCCAAGATCACCTATAATTATAATGCTAGCTCAAAATAAATCTGTTGCGGCCCATTAGGTAAAACTAATTCTATTCCAACATTTTGTAGATAATTTAATTTTTCGATAATTTTCGATAAAACAATGTCATTATACTAAAACTTTTTTGTAACACGCGAACGATTTTCGCGTTTTTTGTACCTATTAATCGGGACTAAAGTGACTCTTTTTTGATCGGCGGGCAAAAAAAACTATTTTGCCCGCTTCATAGGGCAAAAAAGTTTTAGCGGGCTAAAAAAACTTTTTAGCCGGCTTTTTAAAAAAGCGTTGATTTTGATGTATTTGCATTATTTATTTTTTTTACAAAAAAAAAATGAATTTTACCTTTATATAATGTTTGAACAAGAGCGTCGTTGCCGTGTCAAAAAATAGTCACGTCAGCCCCGCTTAATACGTACGAGAAAAACGTGAAAATACGTCCGCGGGTTACAAAAAATATGGTGTGCACCAAGGGTTAAGTGGGCTTTTTGATCTCGTGTGGTTGCAGTACTCGTCCGCGGCTCGTAAACGCCCTCGCCTTCGGCTCGGGCTAACTCGCCTTGACTCGTACTGCAAACTCCACACTTGGTCTAAAAAAGCCCACTTTACGCCCTTGGTTCACAATATACTATTTCGATCTAACGCATTAAAAAGAGAAAAAACGAAAATATTTCCTAATTTTTACTAGTATTGAGGTGGCTGGCAAAGAATAGATATATAAATGGCTTTAGTTTTAGATAAGCCTTTATGCGAACCTAAAGGATTGTTGTTTTCGTAATCATCAAAATAGAATGTTAATGGAAATACGCATTTATTCGCAAAATTATGAGACCTACTCTTCCAATAATCTCCTTGTACAAAATTCATAATTATATTTTCGTTATTTCTTAAACTTGTTACATAGTTTATGGTATCATTGAATACATTTGGTAGTTCAAAAAATAATTTTTGATGGTATCATTTCAATCGCTACTGTAACAGGATATATATTTTGAACAAAACTACGCTTCTTAAATTCCGTTCTTTGATCTATGACTACTCTTAAAAGCGCAATATATGTTTTTTAGTAAGTAGGAAGAATGTTCTAAAATTAGTTTCTGACGGCCACGTGGTACGCTCGCCACAAAGGCCCGTTCACGAGCCTTAATCTACACAATAAGACATAGACTATGCGCTTTAAGAGATATGCACCGGACCTATCTTTATGTTAAGACGCGCGACTTAGGCTAAGCGTGTACCTCCCCCCCCCCCGCCACCCCGGTCGGTGTTCCGCGATCCGACCGAGAAGCTTGAGTGTGGCAAGGAAAATCATATCAGTGACTTAAAACTGACATCGCCTACTGTCGTAGATTTTGGATTTTCTTACGTCATTCAGTTGCTCTCGGTTGATAAGGAAATTGGACAAGTTTCTAGGCGTCGGCGTCGTTTGCGACACGTAGAATAAGTAAATTTGTCCAATTCACTTTGGGTCGTTCGATTGCGGGTCGGCCATAAGGCTAGATGGCGCCTGCCGTTCCGGAAACAGGTGCACTGTTGCGCATGCACGGCCCCTAGAAAAGGAGCCCCCGGAGCCAGAACAGCTCAGTCTGCCTCGGGCCGTGATCCGAGTTAGTACGTGTGCTGGCGTGTATCCCGGGGCAGAGCCATCAGTCTACAGCCGTCTAGGTCTGCTTGCCTGGCAGAAGTATCTGTGATTGAGGAATCCTGATCCCGCAATCGACCCTTATCCAGGAGTAGTACGTGTGCGAATGTCTGCTCCACCTCCAACTCCATCCGTATCTAGAGCAGTGCGTGTGCGAGCATCTGTGCGAGATATGTTGTATAAAACTATTATGTAGATAATTTACTTATTTAACTTATTTATAGGAATTGTTTGCTTGTAAAATTATTACAAAATATCGGCTGTAAATATTAATTAACTTGACAACATTTGTATTTATCTTATTTATT
>JAWWEO010019178.1:0-16475 GCA_035582975.1 Ormyrus labotus | reverse complement strand
AATCTCAAAAAACTGTTCAAAAATCTCATGCACAAGAACTAAATTGGCTTACGCTTGCGTACACGTTTGTCATCGAATGACCTACAAAGGATTTCTACGCCGTTTTTTTTTATTAGATTGTACATCTCTTTTTAGTATCCAGCAATAGTCCGCAATCATGTTCGCGCTCCATTTTCCTCACCTACGTTCAAATTCCTGCATGTCCTAATGAAATCTTTCACCTTGCTCTTCACTGAAGTCCTCAAGGTTTCGCGGAAATTCATCAATGTGCGAATCGAGAAACCTAAACTTTTGAAGTTTTCTACCATAGTTTCTACGATGCTTTTATAGTTTTCATCTTTATTATTACCGAAAAAATTTCGTTGCAACATCTTTGAAGCTCAACCAAGCTGCCTTCTCGGTATCATTCATACTTTTGACAAACTCTTCGTCCCTGAACATTTTTTTTTTCTCGTCAATTTTTTATCACAGAAACACAGCTTTTCGACAGTTTTACGGCCGAACCCCTATTTTTAATGACGAATTCGGATTCAGCGGAAAAAATACATAAGATAAAACTAGTCTCCATCCCAGAACCAAAAACTTTTTTTTTTGTGGGCCTGTGTTATTTTTCCGATGAAATGCTTACTTACTTTTCCTTCATTTCTAAGCATTCGATACATTTCCGGATGTACACAAAAGATTTTAATAAAAGCTTTAATTAATGTTTTAATAAAAATTTTGCTAGCAATATTTTAATAATATAATTAATTAAGAACTTCAGACGATATTTATTTCGCAATTAATGGATAAATTAAATTCTCCATTTTATAAAATATTTTGTTTATCAAGATTTACTGCGTTTTTCATTACAGTTTTATTTCTGTGATCTCGAACAAACTGTTATATTTATCTCGAGTAAATATTCGATAGAAATGAAACTCTGCAATAAAGACAAACAAAACAAGTAAGCATGATTAAGAGTATAAAAAGTTGTAACTTCTTCAATCTTCTTTTTACTTTTCTGATAAAAGTAATAATAATAACTACTTCAGCAAAATGATTTCTAAACAAACATTTTTAATGCGAGAACGTTACGATAAACATTTGTCTAATAATGAACAAATACACTTCACTATATATTTACTTTAGATTAATTTTATTTGTTATAAATTATGATTATCTGTACGGATATATTTTAAATTATTTCTTTTTTTTCATACATAAAATATTTTAAAAACTCACAATTTACTTTTCGCACATACTTTTCTAATTTATGTTTGATTATTAGGTTACTTTATTGAATATTAAACAATTTTTTTAATTTCTTACTCCATTTACAAATATTTTTTTAGGAAAACACTAAGCAGTAAAAATTGAAAAACTTCAGAATTCAAGAGAGATTTGAAAAGCAATTTATGCAAATTTTAACTTCTTAAAAATTCGAACCGCCTCGTAAAATATGTCGTAAATGCAATTTCGCCGCAATACCATAACTTTTTTTAAAATTTTGAATCAATATATTAAAACTACCTTCTTGAATTTAAAAATTTTTAAAATACGTAGTTAATTTCAATTTTAGTGGTCTATAAAGTCAATAAAATTATTCTCTATAAAAAGTATTTTGAAAGCCATTTTGATGGCGAATAATTTAAATCCGTATAATATATATTACAGTAATATTAAATAGTTGTTTTATTTCAGGTAAGATATGCATTGAGTAAAAACGTTCTATTTGTAATTAAAATAATATTCAGATGAATGAATTAAAAATATTTTGATGATACATATTAAAGAGTATTATTATGGAATATATTTATTCTTAATTAATCACACATCTTTATTTTTATTCGTTAAAATAAACTTTACAACAAAAAAAAAATCTATAAAAATATGAAATATCTGTAGAAAATGCATTAATTTACAAATAAAAATACAAACGAAAATTGCTGCTTCAAATATTGAAAATAGAACGAAGATCACCGAAAAAGACGAAAACAGTTGAGAAATGTAAATAGAAGTATTTAGAAAAGGCTGCACAAAAAGTACGTTCTACAGCCAAGAAGAAAAGCCGCCTCCTCCGTTAGTCGCGCGATAAATTGAAAAGTTCGCGCGCGCGAAACGAATCGACGTATCTGGAAAAATTTGACAAACGCAAAGCGTCGAGAGGCGAAGGCCGTATATTGAAATGCGCATTTGTCGATGCTCACGTCATATCGGATGCAGAAACAAAAGAGGCGACTCTTCGTCCTCGACGACGTTACGTAACTTGCGCGCGTAGCAGCATTTTTCGAGCCGCGGCTTTTATTGACCCAGCTGCCGGATCCGCACTCCACTCGCCGCGGTAAGACAAGAGTGCAAGCTCCTCGAAAGATCCTTCCATAACCCCCCCCCCTCCCCCCAGACTCTCTGATCTTCGCTCTCAATACATCCGCGCGGCTTGTAAATCCGCGCCGGTCGGCAAAAAAAAAGAAAAGCGAAAAGCGCTCTTAAAAATCCTTTGCGCGAAGTTTAAGCGAATCGCGATGTGATAGGCCGAAAATTGTGTATCTGTTTCAATAAAGCTCGACCTCCGTAAAAGATTGATATCGCGAGCGGTATTGATTTTAATAGATTTGAACCTTTTACCGTGATTTGATTGAATTGTCACGAGTTTACTTCACCGTGCATTCTAGTTCCGTTTTACAAAGGGACCTCAAAATTCAATTGATTTTATAGTTTTTAGAATGATCCTTTGCGTTGATTGTTCAATGCTTTGAATCTGATAGGTGGTTATAATTTTGTATAAACTGATTATTTAAAGACTGTCGTGCAAATATGACGCACTTAATTACGGATTACTGGTATACCAGTATAATTAAATGCCTCGGAAGAGCTCGGAGGTTCAGCTTTTTCGTTTCATGTTTCAGACGATAACTTGACTTTACAATTAATTCGACCTATTTTTAAGCTTCTAAAACTTACAAAACTTTAATCTTTGATAATTAATATTTGCAAGAAAAAACAGTCTTAAGCTCTGGAGTGTCGTAACATTTTTAAAAACAAAGGCGCGTGCACTTATATTAATACCTCTCTTTAAAAAAAAGAGCTTCAAATAAAAGCAAAAAAGAGCTAAAGCGAGAAAAATGAAATCGATCGATCAAGAGATTGTTTCGCGCGAGCGCCATCGTCTGCGCTCTCCCGCGCCGCCGCAGCTCGACAAAAATATGTATATAAACGCGTCCTCGGGCGAGAGACAGAGTACTCTCGCGATTCCGCGCCTTCCGTCTTTCCCCCCCCCCCCCCCCTCCCGCTTTTACCGGCAACGACATATTACACGCTGTTTCCAAGATGATATTCATGAGAGGGAGAAGAAGAGCTCTCTCGCGCGCGCGGCTTTGCATATAGGCGCGCGCGCGCGCGCGCCTCTTTCGCGGCGAGATCGAGCGTCGGATTAAAACTGCATCCGTTCACTGTTTCGCGCGCAGGCAGGCCGTTGTTGTTCTTTTCTTTTTCTTTTTTCGTTTTTTTTTCTTCTCGATTTGCCGGGATTTTCATTTTCGCGAAAACAAAACGCACGCGAGACGCAGGGCGAAATTGAGATTGAAGTATGAGGGGATTAGAATGCGTTCTTCGAAACGGCTATAATCCCGGGGGTGGAATATTTTCTCCGAACAAACATGCGGATTTGTTCTGCGTGCTTTTAAGCATTATGAGTCGTGAATAGACATTGAGTAAGAGTCTTAAAAATCTTTAAAGCGTTTGTTACCTTAGACTCAGTGCTCTTTTGGTGTTTAATTGAGCGTAAGACAGCGCATTTAAAAAGAGATAAACAACTATTGGGCAATATTTAAGCCAATTAATTTCATTATAATTGTACTAGTAAATCCTTCTTAAAATAAATAAAAAAACGGTTAATACCTTTTTACAAAAAAAAAAAAAAAAACATTCTTTTAAGCACTAACAGGGGGCAGCTTTGGAAAAGGTGTGGAGAAGATTCGAATACTTATGGGTATATTTTAATGTTAATAAATAGAATAAAATTAAATTTACATAACAATAATGTGGTGCGTAACAAGAGGCTTCTGTTGAAGAATAATAAATTAAAAAAAAAATTTAAATCAATATAAATCGAACTTAAACTTTTTTCTGGAAACGATATTTTCTAAGTTGGTCGGCACGATATCTCGAGAACGGCTTAAACGATCGCTGCCAAATTTTAACCACTTGTTGACAACATCGATATTGTAATTTAGATTTTTTTCTTTTATTTTATAGTCGAAAAATGAGCTATTTGTTACCGAAAAAAACGAATTTTCACTTCAAACATGCGCAATTTTCTCAAAAATTAATATTTTTGAGTATTTTTTCGTTAAAGTACACAGAAATGTTATTATTTAACTAACCTCACCGGGTTTTTTGTTTGAGATGATCCAGTCTTGAGTCTTGCTGCACACTGCAAAACACCTTTTTTTTGGACCTCTGCGAGATTTATTATAACTCTGTTATTTTTTGCTATTTTCATTAAAAAAAATTTATGTAATTTCTTTGGACGATGATAATTTAAATTCAAGAACATTTTTTTATAAATAATAAAACCCGTTGTTAAAAAAAATTCCCAAAAAAGCGTGTTTTTTCGTTTTCTAAGTGTACCTAACCTCTTACTATTATTAACATTAAGAGATATACATATAAAGTACTGTTAAATAAAATGAGCATTCTTAATAACTTACTTACGAAACCAAATCAGTAGATAATGTCAGTGATTGGTCAGACAAGGACCACATTTTTCAGTTGATTCAAAATAGATTAAGAAACTGATAAAGGGGATTACTCGCAAAAGGGACACTTCGATAATGTAAAGGTTAATTACAAATTACAATAACTAGTGCTAATGACACTTTGGTTTAAATTATTTAAATAAACAACTATGTACCTTCACGATAATAAGTACTTTAATTCGCAATCGCATTTCTCACTCAAAAAACGCCAATACTCATTTAATTATTCTTTAATGCATTATTGAAATTGAAAATACAAAGCTAAAGAGAGACGTCATGCGCACGTATCATAAAACTTAAAAATAAAAAACTGGTAAGAAAAAAGAGAATAGCCGAGGTCAACAAACAGGACTAATGGAAAAGTAATGAATGAAGTTGGCGAGAGGTACGGAAAACAGTTAATTGGAGGTCTCAAATAAAGAAGGCGTTTTGTTCCGCTGCCGCCGAGCCATTGTTTATAATTTTTCATACTCCGGGGCTTTTGTGGTCATTCAGGGATGAATTAGCGCGCGAGAAAATGCGTAAAAGACGAGATGCAGAAGCGGAAAAGGCCAGGTTTTCTCTCTCTCTCTCCCTCCCTCGCTCTTTCTTCCGTTAACTACGTCAAGTTTGAAGTGACGCGACCTTGGCACGTTTAATTTTCACGTCAAATGGAACTCGACCGCAGAGAGGCGCGCCGCAGCACAACATCCAATTAACGACGAGGTAAGCCGAGCGTTCCTTTTTCCTTTTTATTCTCCTTCCCAGCTTTCTCCCGCGCTCCTCACTTTTTACTCTTTTAACCCTTTTATCATTCTGCATTCTCGCTCATTCCCCGTCTTTTTTCGCGAAAGAACCTTTTGTACGTACGTCTTCGTCCCTCCTGTCTTTCATTCTTCATTTCTCTTTCTCCAAGGCTGAGAATTCTCTTCGAATTTTAAAACGAGAAAATGCTCGGTGTAGGGGATTTTGTTAGAAAATGCAACGGGTAAATTAAAAATTTATTTAATCTGCAGGGTGACGTGGCCCGTAAAAATAAGTACAATCATCTTGTGAAAAGAAGGCAAAAACTTTAAACAAAGCGGCGCGCTTTAACAATTTCATATACGTCATGCGTTAATTGCTAATATTTTTTTTTCTACTTGTAGAGAAAATTATAAAGAAAATAATTAACTCGAAGCTGAAAAGCAAACAGTTTAAAAAGATACAATTAAATTATTCTCTAATAATTATTAAAATAAGTATAAAAACGTTTCTATTACTACTTTCTTCAAATTATCTGTTTTTATCTCAATTCAGTTTAATGTGCGAGTAATCTTTTTACTTTGAAATTTGGATAAACACAGGAATAACAAAATAAGTCTGCCTGTTATTATGTATTTAAGCAATAATTTCCTAGGCACTTTATTGTACAAACAATATTAGTCATTGAAAAGAATGTAAAAAAAAAATGATTCTTGGCGTAGATCCAATGTAAAGAAGAAAATCGTATTTGCATTACTCCAACAGAAATGAAAACTCTCATTTTTATTTAATAATAACAAAAAACAGAGCTCACTTTAATACATCCTCAAGCGAATCACGCCCTTAGCGGGAGAAAGGTCTGCTCGCAGCAAAAAGATAGAAGTAAGCAGGAGACGGCTTTCAACGAAAAATCTATTATTCTCCCAGCAATAAATTGCCTTTCCTTGCCGCAAGCAAAGGTTCTCCGAGGCGAGGGATTTCCGTGCCGGAAATAAAGTCATCGTCGTTCTCACGAAGGTAAACGGCGCTAATGCCGCAACCAAGCATCGCACCCCCTTTCTCTCTCCCGCTCACTTTTTCCCCTTCATCCTCAGATTCGCGTCGAAAATAAAGCAGCTGAAAGGCGAAGAAGCAGTAATTGAGAGCTGGCGAGCGGCGGCGGCGGCGAGGCTCGAAGAACAACAAAGCTCGTCTGTTCGAATTCACGTTTCAGCGTCCCACCGGGAAACCCCCGTCTCTTACATTAGCTGCGTCTTGGGGGCCTCGCCCGGCGGCCGTGCCGGGAATTGAATCGGCTTCCAAAGCGCGAAATATCGGCAAAACGTGATAAATACGAGAAGGGGCGAAACGGGCAGCGCAACAAAAAATAATAAAAAATAAAAAATAAAAAAAAGCAACGCAGACGGGGAAAGTGCAAGCCATCGCAAAACCGATAGCAGCGGCTAACTGCCAAAAAGAAGCTTCGGTTGATCCGCGTCTGATCCCCGAGGAAGAGCCGCGGAGCAGAGGACGAAGACGCCGACGCAGATAAATGGGAACAGATACGCGGCATTATCGAGAGCTTAAACCGACGCTTTGAATGTTTTTCTAGCTTAAGGATATCGCGTGTATATAGACGCTTTAGAGGGCGGGATCCTGCTGAATAATCGTGCCAAATTCACTTTCTTTGCCGCGGGAGCTCGACAACGATAAAGAAGCTTGATTTTAAAAAAGTATTTGGTAAAAAAGTGGGTGCATCAAAGATATCACGAGTTTTAAGCGCTGTACGATACGACGATTCTTAGAATGCAACGTTTAATCGATTACTTATATTTTTATTTGATAGTGTTAATAGCAAGTATTTTTAATGCTTTCATGCTCTTTATAACGAGCGATTAGTAAGTAATTTAATTACAGGCAAACTTCGTATCTGACGCAACAAATTTTCTAGGACAAAAAATACATGATAAGATTCAAAAGCAAAATATTGCAAGATCAAAAGCAAAACGTCTCACAAGTATTTTATTGAACTATTCATTATATTAATATACTGTACTATCAATTATAATTTAAAATTGTTTAAGTTAATAGGATCAACATTCATTCATATATTTTTTTATTTAATGTTTCTTTGCGTTACATAACAATTCCTGGGAAACGCGCAGCGTTATTATTTGCTCGGTGAAACCGTTAAAGTGGAAACGATAAATATAATAAAGTCTGCATCGATCTGCACTTGCATCTTGTTTTGAACTCTTCTTTTGAATTGTACAATATTGGAATAAAATATTTAGTATAACTATAAATCTTTGTCTTTTAGATTATTTTTTTGTTTTAGTTTTGCTTCTCTGCGAAAAGCGTATTTTCAGTCTGAAAATACTATTTTTCGTAAAATTTCATGTCATTATTTTTAAAGTATTTATTTATATTATTGTGATACACAAAGAGCAGTAATATAAAAATAATTTACTTAATTATTTTTTCAACTCGACTGATGTTTCGAAAGTTGTTGAAATTAAAATCTACATTTATATGACCTATATGAATTTTGAGTTTATTGAAATTTTTGTCAAAAACCTTTTAAGTAATAAAGAGTAAACTAACACAAAAATCGATATTTTTTCTCTTTACATTGAAGCTGCAGAAATTGCAGTGAAATTAGCTGCACTTTTTAAAATTAAAAATCGTTGACATTGTTCGTTATATTAAAAAGTGCTTGAAATCCGTTGCCATATACAGAAAAGGAAACGGTAAACGAAATTCCTGCGCGACATTTGTCTTACACTGCGAGTTCCTATCGTCAATTCTCCAAAGTACTCCAAAGTACTCCAAAGTGCATCGCAATCTTCAAAAATTTCACTTTTCAAAGTATCCTCCTTAATTCGCGAATCCACCCGCAAAACGATTGACCGATGAAAAATAAAAGTATATACGAAGCCTGCAGTAGTATCTGCCGCGCGGTCTTGACTGCTGGCAAGTGAGGTTCGTTGGCCGGCTCTTCTCTCCTCCCATTTCGTCCTGCGTGCCAATCGTCTCCGTGATGTAAGACGATCTTACGTCATGAAAAGAGCAACGAGACGACGATTACGACCTTGATTCTGGACACTATAAGGCGATACAACGAGAGCCATCTAGCAGAGAGAACGCGAGCTATATCCTTTTTCTCTCTCTGTCTTTCTCCTCCTCTCTTTCCCGGGGCAGAAACTCTCCGCCGCGAGAAGACTCGTCGCTGAAAAATTTCAGCTTTAAGCCTGCGCTTGCCTGCTGTATATACGTTACCCTACTTTCGAACGCCCTTCGGCTCCGTGATTACCCATTTTTTTTTTCTCCGCGCTTTTATTGAGACGAATCAATTTCCTTTTACGATCTCCACTAAACTCGCAGCGAGGCCAGTTCCGGTAATTTTTCAGGAAGAGCCGCTTTAAACTCCCCTTCGTTTCCCTAAATTTACGGATTATTTGATTTAGCGCTTTTTAGGACTGCCGGCAAGTGCATCGAGCCGCGCGGCGTCTCTCGGTACTCCGCGGGTCATTGTTGGATTTTCTGGCCGCGAAGAAAAAAAAAAGGAGCACTCGACCGGGAGTTTTTTTTTGCCTGTATTTACAGAGAAAGTTTCCCAATTTAAAATTTCCCGAAGCCCCGGATGCTCCTCGAAAAGGGAGATTTTAATTAGACGACAAAAGTCATTGTTTTGCTGCTGGAAACTTTGTTCGCTTGAAAAAACCGGCTTGATATTAAATGAGGCCAAATGAATACTAAATTGAGCAATGTCCTCCCGTTCCGATCGATTTAACAAACTTCCCTAATAATGGATGCTCAACTGTATTGCTCAATTTAAATTAGTTAAAAGTCAAAACTATTCGCAGCCTTTGCATACTCGGTAAGTAAAAGTAGCCTTATTCGAAAACAAAAAAAATGCTCGTCCTGATAAATGTACTAAAAAATATCGCGTGTACTTCGTTAAAATGCTGATAAGCGGATTGAAACGCATAATTCAATTCCCCATTTAATTCAAATTGTGCCTATTACAAGATGCCAGAGCAAATGCTGTTTTTAAGAAGATACCGTTTGCGAAAGAAAAGGAGAATAATGAGATTTATTTGTAAATTATGGGACTAACTGTATACCATTTATACATAATTCATCTACTAATTGACAGGTGGAAATGGTATCTACAAATTATCATGAGTTCGTAAGATGTCTGCAATGAATATCAAGTATTTGTGTACTCTTTAATACATCTATTGTGCAAAAAAAAGATTCAAGAAATGTTAATCGACTCGAAAATTCCTACGCTAAGTTTAGAAGCGGTCTTTTAAATTGCAAAAGCATTCGCTGAATCTTAGTGACACTCTTCTAATGAAGGGTATAAAAAACTAAGCGAATATTACTCGATTCCGTACCGTCGCATCACACGAGAGCGCTCGAACGCCCCGTAAATTACCCACCCATTTCTCTGCTAAATAACCTTCTATTAAATCCATGCTAGCGACTGAGCTTCGCAAAATAATGGCAAGCTTTGCGCGCTTTTTTTCTCACGAGCTATTTAGCTCAAAAACTCCCCCGTCGCATCGACTCCTCTGATTACGGAAAATTACGTACAATCCCCATAAATTACGGCGACTCTACGAAAAAAGGGATCGAATCCTCAGAGCGAGTATTATAACCTCGAAATAAAAGAGAAACATTCGAGATCTCAGGAAAGCCGAGGCAGCGTCGTATCCCGAAGACTTTCCGCAAAAAAAAAAAAAACGACAGCGCGCCTAGAGCTCGATTACACAGAATTTTCGTTCCGCGCAACGTTTTTCGAACGTCGTTAGAACAGTCGCTCGCTCGCTCGCAGCTTCTCAAAGTCAAGGGACTTCCACGAAAGCGCTTTTTGTCCCTGCAGCCAAGCGAGAGAGAGAGAGAGAGAGAGAGAGAGAGACTGAAACCGGGCGCTCAGCCAGAAGATCCGCGCACGTACCTATACGCGCACTTTGTCTTCGGCAGTACAGCGACGCGAGGAGAGCGAGAGAGCCATAGAGGAGGAAGCAAAACACCGGCGGAGAGAGACGGAAAAGAGCGGCCGGGAAAGAGAGAAAGACAGAGAGAGAGAGAAAGAGGAGACACGGGATATATAGGAGGGCAGTGTTTAATCAGGTTCGACTAGTTAGTTGCCAGGTGCGACGTACTCTCAAGTACCGTCCGTCCGTCGGGCCGTCGACGCTGTATGCTAAGAAGTCCGGGAATCGCGGCCGAGCAGGGGAGAAAAAGAGAAACGGATGGGCTGAAGGGGGGAAGAGGAGCTCTCCATAAGAAATCAAAGCGAAGACAAGTCCGGGGCCACCAGACGTTGTCTAGCGAAGACAGAAGGAGAGAGAGGGACGCATTCACAATAACGTGGCGGTTCAACTCGCTCTCGCTCTTCCTCCCTCTCCGTCTCCGTCTCGCTGCAGCGAACTTCTTTTTTCCTGCGCCGGCGAGGAAATGTGTATAAACGCGAACCAGCTGAATCGCGAGGCTTCTCTCGATGAGAATACGTCTCCGGCGAGCTTCCTCGGCCCGAGTGCCTTTCAGCGATGCAAAAATTATGTATTCCTTGCATTTTTTTTTTTTTTCTTCATTGTCGACGCGGTGGATATGAAATTAAAACAAATTTTCATCGGAGCGCTATCGCCGTCGGCGCTCGTCCGGATCTGGCGAATTCTATATAGGAGGACGCGGCGAGACTCGGGGATTTCATTTTCTCACGCAGGCGACCGCCTGCCGGATGCATTTTTCGCGGAGAGGAAGACGAGAGCGTCGGGGAATGCTGCGGCGGGGAGCGAGTGAAGAAGGCTTTGAAGGATTTATTGGAAATTATTGCGCGAGTTGCGTCTGTACGTAATCGATGCCCTTTTTCAGACTCGACGTAAGGCCGGATCGGGGAGGAAAAAAAGGGACGCCGCCGAGTCGATGACGATTTTATTTGGGAATGAAAATCCGAGGGCCTCCGCGAGGCGATGGGAATGAAATGAAAGGATAATTAATTAAATTGTTGACTAAATATGCTAATGTTCGTGACTGTATTCGAATTTATTGGTTATTTGTTAATTTGTAATGATTTTTAACACGTCGAACTATGCGCGTTGATTTAAAATTTAAAATTTAATTAAAGACCTTTAATTCAAGCTGTACTTAATTACTCAGTTCTAGTTCAATATCGTTAAAACGAATTTCAACGCTAATAAAACAATTTTAATTGATTCTAGAAAGGCTACTTTGATTATTATCGAGTATAGAAATCAATTTCTACACGGAGAGAAATTGTTTAAAAAAATTACGTCAGTAATGCGTGGACAGACTTTCAATTAGGGTAAACAAATTTTATACTTTATATTAAAATTTACTATACGTTTAGTAATTTTTGCTAAACTTTTAATAAAAATTGTTAAAAATATTACAAAAATTACTATAAAGTATAGTAATTTTCACCCTAACTCAAAGTCTGTCCTCGAGTTACTGACGACTTATAGTAATTTTTCTAAAAAATTTTAAGTATTCATGCCGCGAATGAGTGAAATTAGTGTATAATATCTAAACTTCGCAGCTGCCGCAACAAAGCGCGTCGCGCAGATAATGAGAATACAGCGGTGCAGCCCAAGAGCATAAGAGTCAGCCCTATAGATAACCGCAAAGCCGCGAACATCGATTTGTCATCGACGGCTCATTTCCGCCGAGCGCAATTTTCCCGGGTCCTGTTCGGGTATACATTTTTGCGCGGGCAGACCAACGGCCGCTTGGAATGCCGCCGCCGCCGCCGCTACCGGCAATCCCCGCGTCCTTGTTAGCCGCGCCGCGCCGCGACCCGGCGCAAGACAGAGAGAGACAGAGAGAGCGGCTCATCGCTAATGAATTCCCGGTAAATACGCCGCGATCGCAAAGGGCTAGATCGTTGACATCGTCCGTTCGACACTCGCTGCGAGAAACGCCGAGCTTTTCATCCCGCGCGTTCGGCTTTACAAAGCGCGCCATGGAATTCGGGCTTTTGCGAAGAGCGCCGATTACAAAGGGGGGGGGGGGCTCTGTCGAAGTGGGCGAGGCTGTTGGCGGTCTATTCGGCGGTGGAAGAATGCGGAAATTTGCGAGGCGGAATTTGTTGCAGAATGGTTATTAGATAAAGCGATATTCGAGAAATACGTTTCGATTGAACGGTGAAAGGTGAAGTGTCGGGGCCCGCTGAAAAATTTGATTCGACGAATTGCGTTGTGCTTTTAACTGTGCGCAGTTGAATTCTCGATTAATTTGACGGAATTTCTGTTGACTTTCGCAAGAACTCTATTTGTTGAACGACATTTTCGGTGATTTAAAAGTAGGCTTACGCGGAGAACAATGTTTGAGTGAAAATTGCTATAAATTTAAAAAAAAAAAAAAGAAATTGCTTCACCCTATAATTAATAGATTCGAATAATTATCCATTCATCGCGATTTAGAAAGAAAAAAACATTCGATAAGAATTGTAAAATCAAAAAAGTTTCTTCCAGTTTGATATAAATATAAAATATTTTCAAGAGTTTTATGCTCATTTTATCATCATAGTATTTTTTCAAAAGAACATTTAGAGGCATCGCACTTTGCTTCATAAATTCCGTCGTAAAACCGAGATCCCCAAAGTTCGGTCGGTCATATACGGAACTCCATCAACATTTTTACATCCGCGTAAAATTTCAACTTTAGGCAGATATTTTAAAAAATTAAAGTAGTAATGCTGCTCCATTGACCGTAAAATCCACTGGGAATGAAACTTTGGTATATTTGCTGGTTCGCCGCCGTGATTTACGCAGAAAACAAATTCGCATTAAGCATATTTGAATGAACAACAGTGAGTAAGATTTAAACTTGCGTTTATGAGCATTTTTATGACGCTTTAATTCATTCCAAAATACGGTTAAAGTATTGGCTGCACCGAACAGGAACTATAATAAAACGTTATATTGCCCAATTTTTCTTCGAATGTCATTCGCAAACATTTTTTCTTTGTTATATATACAAAATAAGATATTTATACTATTTTGAACAGTGAAACTAGAAAATGCATTTTCATAATTCAGCTGTTATGGTTATATATTTTATCTACATTGGGTCAGTTAAGCTAATGAAACGAAAACAGTTATTGGAAGTTAGCGCGTCGCAGAAACTAGTATCGATTTAAAGCCGCATGCTCGAAAACTTCTAAAAGTTAAAAAAAAAAAAATCCTCCGAAAACCGCGACAAAGCAGCATCGAACTGTCGCGCAAATGTAATCTCAGAGCAAACAAAATCCGCAGCGCCCAACCACAAAGTTCGCAAGCCCGAAAAAAAGGGGTGGGGGGGAGGCAAAAACGGAGCCTTTTAACACTCGGAGCGTAAACACACAAAGCAAGCACGCACAGCAAGCGCAAGCCGAGGCAGCTCGTCGAAAAGCGGAGGTGCGCGCAAAGCAAACCGACCAATAAGCGGCTTTCTCTCTCTCTCTCTCTCTCCCGGCTCCTCTAACGAGGCGAGTTGACATAAGAAGTGCGCGAAGCTCCACGGCAGCGTGAAAAATCAAAGCGCACGCGAGGGAGGTCAAACGGGCGAGCGAGCCGGGCTTTATTAAAAAGGCCCGACTGCATATATAATCCCGCCGCCGCCGCCGCCGCCGCAGCGGAATAAAAGTAAATGGCTCGGGACTCGCGAAAAAAAAAGGGACGCGCGCCGCCGAGGCTACCGGATGTGCGGTAGGTAGGCACGCGACCTGCGGATCGCGCGCGCTCGCACGACGCTATACCGCTAGTATTGTGGAAAGAAAAGCCGAAGAGAAAGAGAGAGGGAGAGAGAGAGAGAGAGAGAGAGGTGAAAAGAACTGCCGAGACTGCACCGGCAGGAGATGGAGAGCGGATAATGCTCGATGGTTTGTACAGCGGATTAATGGAAGCTTTGTTAATTCGAGATCGAGACGCTGCAATTAAGATTTCTTGGGTAATTGCCGCGGACGAGTTTTTCTCGACGATTGTACGAATTGCCAATTGGTATGGGACGATTATAAATTTTTGCACGTATCCCTTTAATGAAACATTCTTGCCGAAGGCTACCTGAGACCGTTTATACTCGTTCAGTTTCCTTTATTATACCGAGAAATTAGAGAAAAAAAATGTTTAAAATAGAAACAATATTTTCGCTGCAAAAAGAATTCTTAAAATTTTTTCCCAATCTCTAAGCAGCAAATATGTAATAAATTCGTGGAAAAAGGCTCGCCTCTCGAATCAAAAGCCAGAACAGTTTACAGCCCTCGGTTTTAGATCGATTCGGCGCGAAGCTTCATAAAAGCACTGTTTCAATAAGCCATAAAAAGCTCCATGAAAATGCTCGTCGGCACAAATCAAACGTACGTCCCTCTCGACGAGGCACGAAGAAATCCTGCTGCCGCGAAAGAGCAACACCCATCGCAGCTCGCGTAAAAGTAAAAACTACCTCTTCGCCGAAGGTCGGGGGAGGAATGATATCCCGGCCCCTTATCCCGGCGGTGATTAGTGCGCACAGCCGTTCCCCTACTAGTGCGCACGTAAGCATAAACGGAGCGAAAGACCCGCGGAATAGCACGCGCCCGGGCCGCTCTCGCAAACAGACGTGAAAAGCCACGTCGGCGGCTTTAACGGCCGCGGGAGCAAGGCGCGCGCGCGCTGCCTGGCTCATTCAACGACTAATTCTATTACGCGCTACAACTGCAACCTTCGGCTGTACTTCTTCTTGCGGCGCGCGCTCCCGGATGCGCGTAGCGCTGCTCGTTTATTTCCGCGGACGGTTTTTGCGAGCCGGGGAGGATCGAGCTTGGCTGCATCGTTTGCTTATAGAAAATATGCTCTTCCGCTTGGGGGGGATTTTTCGCGTTTCGCCGCGGCGCCTAGCTGAGCGATTAAGCTGTCCGGTGTAAATTAGCGCGAGCAGGCCGGATTTCGGTTGCGCGTCGGAATTTTTCGCAATTTTAATGCGCGCAGAGATTTTTGTGGAGAATTAATACGTCGCTTAAAATCATTTGCCGGAAACTTGTAACAAATAAAATTAAACGAACCGCTTCGAGAAAACTAGTTGCTATTAATTGTAATTAAAAAGCCTTTTTATCTTACTAGCGAGATCAAAATTTATAATAATAATCAAATTTAAAAACTCGAACAATATCAAACAGTATACTTATTGTTTTTATCTAATTCTCATCGGGAGCCGCACGAAACTTTATCTTACTTGTAAATCATGAAATCAATAATAGTTTGATAAAAAAAATTTTGTATTATCCGCTCTTAAAACAGTAATGAAGGAAAGTTGAAGCCGAAAATGCATTGGCTGATTCTGATGAATCGAAAAATGTGATTGGTTAATGGTGGCGCTGTAGCTAATCTCTAAAAACTGACGATCATTGGCTGTTGAATCGTAAACGAGGAACGTAACGGAACGAAAGAAAACCGAAATGTTGATTGATCTGTAAGAATTGAGCGCGACGATCCACTACATACGTTAAGTTTGAATTTTTTAAATTGAATTTTTATATTTAATTATTTAAATAATTAAGTGAAAATAGAATTAAAAGAAAGACTGAGTAAATGTTCCCTTCTGAGATTCCAACTTGGTTCATTACAAATATGTAGCTGCAGTCTCCTAAAAGGAGTACGATGTGCGGGTTTTGCCCGCAGCCAGGGCACACCGAGTTTCTTAGCGAAGTGGTCAGCCCAACATTGTGAATAACGCGGGGCTGCCATGGGCCTGTTACCACGCCAAGATCCACCCATTGTTAAGAAAAGGGCCTCCTAGTGAGAGGTGTGACGACTTAGGATAATCCACTTGTTCAAGTTATCTCTTAATTCAATTTCATCCACCCTGGTAGAGATAAAAGTATCAAAATTGGCCAGGAAAGTAAAAAATAGGTATTTTTAATACCTAGTTACCTAGCTTTGATATAACGATTTTTCGGATCATTCTCGCGCTATTTTAATAGATTTAACATAACCAAGAAATATTCGAATCAACAATCCGTTCTCAGTTATGTAATACAATACACAA
>JAWWEO010019177.1:0-16482 GCA_035582975.1 Ormyrus labotus | reverse complement strand
TCTTGCGAAATCTAGCTAGAACGTCAAATTCTACTTTAATTCTAGCGATATTATCGGAAACTTGCTACCAGGGTTAATATGTTTTTATATGAAAAATTGTAATTCAATTCATTCTAAAAAATATAAGTATAAGCCATCCATTAAGAATACTTTTTAAAAACACATCTTTTAATGCAAATACAAAGTTGAAATTCAAACCTTTTCATTTAGTAAAACTCTGTAAATATATTCACTTAGGCAAATTGCGTATTCGTCACGATAATGATCGAATTCAATCGTCTCTGTTTTTCCACACTTTTTGCTTCTTTCAATCTGTGTTCAGAGACCAGCTTTAATATAACTTTATCGATATCTCGCTGATACCTTTATTAACCGACGTTTCACAAAAGTTCACGTCAAATTTCAGTTTTAAAACCCTCGGAAAATTATTATTATTATCATTAGCAAACAAAAGAGTAATTAATACTAAAAATATATTTCCACCAATACACGAAGGTTTCAAAAGCGTTATCGAAAGTCGAAAGTACATTATTCGTCTGTACTCATATTGTTGTTATTATCGAGGATTAAAAATTATCGATGAGTTTTAAAACGCCGAGTTTTATTCAGTTGTCATTAACTTTGATTAAGAAGCATTTTGACGTCTACCGACAGATATATCTTTTTTTATTTGAAATAATGACTGTTCAAAAGCGCGAAAAAGTAAATCTTTTCTTTTTTTTCAATTAACGGCATATGAAGCATTCTAATGCTTAATTTCGCGTTATTAAAATAAGATAATTCGACCGAAACTAATGCAATCCCGCATGAATTATCCGAATAAAGAGAAAACGTTTCATAATAGACGTGTTCCCGCGTTAAAGTTGAAACGCCAGTATTTAATATAAGCAGGCAAAACTCCGATCGACAGCGCGGCCGCGTAAAAAATTCATCACCCCCCGCTGAAGTATTTAATGGAGGATGAAACGAAACGCAAAGCTTGTAAAATGATAATTTAATGTTAAATAAAGGGAGAGAGCCCCTCTGGCAGTTGTTATAACAAAGGTATATACCGCGCGAGAACTTTAAAGCAGACATCGTTAAAGTGGATCTTCGTATTTGCCAATTAAAGGGTTAAACAGACCGTTAGGATTACCGAGGCCGACATCCGTCTAAAAATGAGGCGAGTTAAATTGGTGCTCCTCTTCCTCCGTCTTCTCCCTCGGATTTTTTCAACTACAATAATATCCCCCCCGAGGCCTCCGACCGCCGCTAAGAAATTGGATTAACCGAAGTATGATAAGTACACCGCTAAAATAATGCAAGCGCATGAAAAAAAAAAAAAAAATCGCCCGGCTTTTATTTTCGCCAGACGAAGGGCTTAGGAGGGAGAGACAGAGAGAGTTCGCTTATGGAGCCCCGGCTGCGTTGTAAATCAATGGAAATTTTCATTGGTGATACATATTTTCGCAATAAAAATAAATTTCGACCTTTATTTTTGAAGTTGCGCCCCTCTCGGAATTCCGCTAAAACTCTAGTTAAGCTAATAACCGTTATCGACACGTGTGCTCCCTGCACGACACACTAACTTTTATGATTTCGAAGTTTTGCCGGCCGACGGGGCTATGCAAATAAAATTCATCACTATAGTTTCGTCGTGTTTACTGTTTAATGCGCCCGGGCATTATTCTAAGTTATAGATCAATTTTGCCATTTTAGTTTTTTATTTTATTGCCGAGTTTGAAAAATTAATTTTGCCGCAATAATTTTCGTTTAACGTTCAAAAAGTTTCGAGGGGAGTTTACGTTAAAATTCTGTTCGGTAGACGCGGTTTACAACTGCAATAAAAAATGTTGTCGACCACCAAATAAAATACTCGAAAAATTAAATTTCTATTTTACCCTCAAAGCCCAAGGCAAAGACAATTCTGAGAATTTTCTTGAAACCGTAAAATCTCTCTTGAAAATCCCGAAGCGCATTACAAGCGAAATTTTCTCTGTCTTATTTTGCAGCAAACAGTTCCCGATTCATAGTCCACACGTACCAGAATGGGACGCTGCTGCGGATCGAGCCGGTCCGAACGGGCCGCGACAGCATCGAGTACGAGTGCCTCGCGGAAAATGGTGCTGGCGACGCGGTCTCGGCTATTGCCAAGCTCAGCGTTCACGATGGTAAGTTCTTTTAGACTTTTTGTTTTCCCCGCGCCCGAGAAAAGCGGCAATTTCGCCGAACTTTTCGGATAGATAGTGAAGAAGCTTGTCTTCCGTTTGAACTAAGCTTTGTTGAAAGTCAGATATGTTATTTAGTTTATATTAGATGCTTTAATTGACAGCCGATAAAGCCTCTTGCTTTTGAGTAATTCAGTTAAATTAGAACGTTAATTTAATCTTAAGATACGGACTAAAGAAATATTGAGCATCAGCGCGATCCTTCAAGCGCAAGTCATAAATTTTAACATTTCCTTTAGAAAAGCTCTCAAGTCTTGATGGGGACACAAAAAAGGCCCTCGAACCGGAAACAAAATTACTGCCGGCCTAATAGTTTTGACAATTTGCAAACGAAACACAAACTTATATAGACCGTTAATATTTAAAATCCAATTGCTGTCTGTCCTCTGGCAAAACTCTCGAGAGCAGCAGCAGTAATTTAATCGAGTTCCCGGCTCTGAGCTCCGAGAGCTCCCCTGAAATTCGTCCCCGTCGTCATCATTATTATTATTATCATTATTATACAGAAGCATCGAAACAGTCGCGAGCTACTTTTCGCCTTTTCAATCCATTGAAGTCCGCCGGCGCTCCTCATTACGACCCCGTAATTTCATAATATCCCTCTCTCCGCGATATTGCAGACCCGCTTCCGCGCCCATTGAAATCGAAAAGTCGCCCACGTGCAAGTGGGGCCTGCAGGTTTAATCGGATTCGCGCCGCGATTAACTCACCGGGCGAAAATTAAATACAATCTTTCTTCCTCCTTTGACTCGGGGATCCGCTCCTCCTCCGCCATTTTACGCAAGAACGAGCATCTTAATGGCGGCGTCCCTTCCACCCCCCGGCATAACCAGACGAAAGGACGCTTAATGGGAAAGAAGTACTGCAGCTCCCCGAGAGAAACTTACGTTTCCGCATCTGGCCTTCGTCTCGCCCCCCCCCCTCCCCCCTCTTCTAAAATGGCTTAATCGCACCTCCGCCTCCGCGCTTTCGGCTCTTTGAATTCCTTACGCGCTCCCTTTCGCCATTACGTCTCTCCGAGAAGGAAAGTTTGACGACAAAAGTCGTGCTTTTGTTTGTTCGTTTCTTTGTTGCTGCTCGATATTTTGGAGAATTTCGCGCTCGAGGGTTATGGTTTTAGTTTTCTTAATCTTACGCCGTGCCGCGCTCGCTCTCCTCTTGTTTCTTTTCCAGTTGTTTCCTTCTTTTGTAATCTCCGGGTGAAGGGAGTTTTCTTTCCGGGGATTGTTTTCATGCTGGTACCGCGAGTCCTGTCTGAATAATCAGCTCTTGTACTGCTTTTGCTCTACTTTCAATAAAACGGGCGTCCAAGTGAAACGAAACATATTTTTTTATTAAAATGAAGTACACGGGCTGGAATTATTTAACGATAAATGCTCCCCGAAGCGTGAAAAATTGCATTTTTATCATTTATTAATTCCTTTGCGTTAAGTATCAGCTGTTAGATTTTTATTCCCATCGTCTTTGCCTCAAATTTCGGAGGTGCTGCATAGTTTTTCGCGCGCGAAATTTGCATGGAAATTGCTTGTCCGCGGCCTTTTTTCGGAAAGTTAAAATTTCAAATCCACGATCAAAAATATTTTAAATTCAAAAATTGAGGGCGCACGCTTCTGCAAAATATGAAAAATGGAAGTTTTTGTTTCGAAAAAGGATATCGAATTCGTGCATTTTCAAGCGTATATAGGTTTCGCGATCGTCACTTTTTCAAACACTGAAATTTTAAATCTTTTATTCAGTGTCAAAAATTCTCGCTAAATGGTCTCAAATATAATCGACCGCTGTGTTCGTAACATCCATTTTTCTGAATAATACACACAAAAATAATAAAGTAGTAAATCTTAAAAATTTTAAAATCACACTACGAATGCACGAAAAATACTTCACAATTTGCAATTCAAGCGAAATTCTGAGCTTTCCTACATTTAAATTATGTATCATACATTTTCAAAATGGAAAATACCACTAGAATTTCTACTTCGCTGCCGACCCACTTTCTTTTTCTCCGCTGTTCTTGCAAATTAGCGCCAATAATCCTAAAATCCACAGACCCAACAGCCGCCGCAAGCTGCAAAATAGAAACCGCAGCGCCGCCGGGGCGCGAAAGAAAGGGCCAATATTTAGAAAAGAAAAAACAGTCGCGCGGCGATAAAAATCCGAAAACGATTCCAAGCGTCCGATCCGTAACTCCGCAATCGGCCATCGCACATCGAGTTTATCCTCCGTGGGAGGTGAGAATATCGTCTGGCTACGACGTCGCGTCGCGAGCTTCGAAATAATTGAAGAGACAGCTCGACGGCACTCGAAGGGGATGAGTGGAAAATGGAAAGCCAAAGGTCACTCGCATATCCGGATTTTGGAATTTTGAGTGCGAACCCGTGTTGCGTCGGACGACAGCTCGGATTTTATTTGAGCGCCGGGCGATAGAATAAAATGACGAGAATATTTTGTTGAAATTGATTGCCCGAGAGGAGTCAAGAAGTTAGATAGGTTATAAAATGTAGTTATTTTCTTATGCTTGAAAGAGGTTATCTGCGAATAGTTATGAATTACGAGAATTAAGTACTGTAAAATGTAAATGACGACGGTAGATAACTTGCCATGTTGAGTAAAACTAACAGGAAAGCATTTTATTAAATGTAACAACATTCTTTTGTGGAGAAAAAACACTACATTTTATCTTTCATATGCACGTTTGCAATTTTAATGTCATGAAAGCTGTCCAAAGCTCTATTAATTTTTTAAATTAGAATTAATGCTCTGAAATTTTTTGTTTTCCCGTGTTAGTCTCGTATTTTTCACTCGCAGAACTTAAATTTTTTATTTTATCACGTAATCTACTGTCCCCCACCTACACCCAATAAAGTTAATGTTTATAAATGCAAAGCTAAAGGTAGTACAAAAAATAGTTTTCGAATTTATATTACTACGTTCTTGCGCCTACCAATTTCTTCATCTTTTAAAAATATTCTTTCACTTCTTTTTGAATTCCTCGGTTATTTCGTAAAGTCAACGCAGGATAACTTATACCCTCAAAAAAAAGCTCCTCGCACCGAAGGAACCCCCTGTTATCCAGCGGTACGTGAAAATTCACGCTTAAAATCCGTGCCGCTTGCAGGGAGCTCCCCTTCGACAAAAAATCGACGGCGCAAAAACTTTGCCGAATCCTTCCATTAAATATCCGCGCAAAGCAGCCGCGGCAGCGGCGACGGCCTGCCTCTCTACCTTTTCGTCACTCCGCGCACGAATCGGGCATCTTTCCTCCACTCGTAACCCGGCGCACTTTCAAAAAAAGGGCTCAGGAATCAGCCAAAAGAAAATAAAGAAAAAAAAGACCCCGCCGCTATAAGCAATCCGCAGCATTTCTCATTCGCGCAATGTCAGTAAAGTCAGAAAAGCAAGCGCGCGAGCGAGAGAAAGAGAGATATAGAATTCCAGGGAAAGCAATCCATTGTTGTCGTCTGTCTGGCATTCCAAAGAAGATTCCGCTCGGCTTGTTCCGTATGCAGCAATGAGTTTCCTCGAAGATGCCGTCCCCCCCACCACTCGTCGCCTTCATCGCCCTATAGAAGCCTCTCTCCCCCCACCACTCGTTCAAAATAGCGCCGCCGCCGCCGCCACTGCCGCATAGAGAAGCTACTAGTGCGCTCTCCCGGCCGGATATAGCGCCATTGGATTTGTCGCTATTGTTACTTCCGCCAGGAACGCTTTCCGCGCAAGCAAGCTAGCAGCGCTCTAGCTCCTCGGCAATATAATGAAAACAAGCCCGATATACCTGCGCAAACGCGCCGGCACGTGATAACGAGCCGAGCGAGAGAAAGAGAGAGAGACAGAGAGGGACAATTTTCTCGTTTTCGCGGGGAGGGGAAAGGAAAACCTTGCAGTCCTGATTACGAGATCTCTCGGGCTCTCGAGAGTTAAAGGATTTCGTGTTTCTATAGCTTGGAACGAATATGTGTTTGGATGCTGTTACTGGTTCTACTGTAATGTCTCCACCCTCCCGAAAGCCTAAACGCGATTGCTCAGGGCTTCTTTTTTTTCTAGTTTGTTAACCTTCTTGTAAGGGGTAAAACCTTTTTCTTTCGTTATTTCTTAAGGGCACCAAACTTAAGTGGAGGAATGGTATTGTAGCGTAATACGGAATCATTAGTTGAAGATATTTTTAGAGTCAACGTTTATGTACTTTTTGCACAATAATAGAAATTTTTTTACAAGATGATAAAGAGGAGGCAAAAAATAGCATAAACGCAGAACATTTTATTTGTGCTTTTGAAAGTTCTTTTAATTCTTTAGGTCCTTCGTAAGGTTACATCATTTCTGAAAACTTTGCATTTTTTTAATGAAATTTGTCGTACGTATTCATTTTGTATTATTATGAAAAATGCTATTAAAATATGTTTAAAATGTAAGGTTTTATCCACATACTTTTAATATTATTTTATTTTTATTTACAACAATGCAAAAATATTTATTAAAAATCTTTTCAGCGCATCTAAACAGTCAATTTAATAATTTCAAAAATCCCTTTTGCCTCGCTATTTTAGCTGAAAAATAAGTTCCAAGCTTAAAAATTAGAGAAGTTCCGTGTAATAGTTGATTTAATTAAAATGATATGGCTTGTGTGAATTTCTCTTCAAATTATGCAAAATGAGAACTCTTTTTACCCGAATGTATTGCTGGCGCTCTCCTACACAGTCAAATGTATTTACGGAAACACCCTATAGCCGCATAATTAACGCAATTTTATATAAATGTTCTAAGCACTCGAAAGGAAAATGCGAAGAACTTTTCATCAGTATCAGCATGAAAGGTAGTCGAAAAAAGTGAAATAGCATTTCAATTAAACGTAGAAGAATTCGACAAAGGCCCTTTCCTTCCGCCTCTGAATTTCATTCACTGAAATTTATTTGATTTATATATATATATGTAATTATTCGAGCATCGTTCCAAACTGCAATTCTCGAGGAGCCGCGGCTCGTGGCTCTTATGCGTATAATGTATATAAAACATTCGGACCGAGGCTTGAATGCTTAATTAGCGGAATTTCATCCGGGCGGTATTAACGATTCCGTAGCCGCTGGCTTTTCCTTCCTGCTATCTCGAGCCTTACTTTTTCAGCGGAGTTTCTGCACTGAGCCCGGACGGTTTTCGCGCACTTTTGCGGCCGACTGAGTAGACTTCTTTCTTCGCCTTGGAAATATATATACTCTCGGATGGAGCCGAGACAAAGAAGCAGGATGGACGCTCGTGAATTGAAATACTTCGTGCTTGCGTCTGGTACTTTCTTAAGAAATTTCTATTATATACATAATAATATTTTGCCTGTTCATTGACATTTTAAGTTTAATAATTAAATAAACTTCCTTAAACAGTTTTCAGTTTGCTACATTGCAAATTAATGCACCATTACTTCGCCAAAATAAAATTTTTTAAAATCTTTTCTTGTAAATGCATTTCCTTGTGTGCTTACTTCGGACGTTTATTCATCATTATTTTTTACTTTAGACTAAAATCCACAGCTTTAACATTCCGTAACAATCTATTTACCTGTAACTAAATGATTGAATAAAGTTCTCTTTCCATAATCGATCATTGCACAAAAGAATCACAAATCGCATTTCTCGCGATACTTATCAATCATAAAAGCTTTATCTCGAAATTTTCGCCGATACTGACAAGAGCTTCTTCCCCCGGCAGAGGGCGAAAAGCCGCTTTATTAAAACGAAAAAGTTGCCTCGCGACATGCAGTCGCAATAATGGGTCGCAACCCAGTTTTTTCCCGGCCGAAGGGAGTGAGAGAGAGAGAGCCTCGAACGCTTCTCAATCGCGGCCAAATGCATCTGTCAGTTATTGTCAGAGCCAGAGACGCATTTTTCTCGCGCAGCTTCGACTGTCGCTCCTTCCTTACCGCGCTCTCGGTTTTTATTTATTTATTTGTTTATTTTGCAGCTCTTTGAAGGCTCCTGGAAAAAGGGGGGCAAACTTTTACTGCGCTTCCCATCCTGTCAAAGGGGAAAAAGAGACAAAAGCCGGCGAATGACAGGACTGTCGCGCCGCTCCCTAGCTTTGGCTAAAGGAAAAATTGCTTCCTCCGTTTTCGCTCGGTCTCGCCCTTTTTCCCTTTACCGCAGAGCGGAGACTGCGTGTTTTTATTCATTTTGCGCGAACCACTGACTCGAAGAAGCGACGCCGGATTGACGTTCTGTGAAAGCGTTGTTTAAGCGCGAGCTTCCGGTTGCTTAGCTTAGCTTTGTGTTGTCGCGACGCTCAATGGATTTGTTTGAAATTATTTTTCGACTTAAAGATACACGAGATTCTCAATTTTTCTGGTGGAATATTATTCAACGAGAACTAAGAAATAAGACACGTCGTTTACGCAGAAAAATTCCGTCGACTTCCTTTTCTCTTAATTACTAAGTACCAGCGTTTTACGACTCCCAAGAAGAGCAACGTATTTTCCGCTAAAACGCTTTCAAAAAGTTCACTTTACCCCTCGGCAAGTCAAAAGCCGTCCACATTGCCGATCTCTCTTCCTTTAAGCCCAGGCAAGTCTGACGTGCGCGAGCGGTAACCGGGCTAGAAAAAAAAGAGGCATCGAAACAACCAAAGCAAAGAGCAGCGAGGCAAAAGGGAGAAAAAAAAAACGAGAAACTCCCCAGCCGGAGTCTCGCCTACATACGTTATACCCAAGGTAGGTAGAACACCGCGCTGACGAAACGAAACGCGCTCGCTTGCAAAAAAAAAGACGTTCGTTTCAAGCACGAGCGGAGGCGCGCTATTTCTCGCGCGCTTCCTCTCACAAGCTCCCTCTCTCTCTCTCTCTCTCTCTCTCTATCTCTATCTCTGCGCCTACGTTGTTTTTCCCTCCAGCCGCACGCGCAGAAACGGAAAAAAAGTGAGAGAGAGGGAGCTTTTGTCCCAGGGCGAATGACAATGCGCCAAGAAAAAGGACGTCGCCGTCGACGTCCTGCTACCCTCGTCCGGAAGCGGGAAATTAGAGAGGAAGTCGAAGCGCGGCGCAAGCTCGAGCTTTTGTGCGGGAGCGCCGGGCCACGGCGAAATTACAAGTGCAACGGGGGAAAGAGCGAAAAGGCTGCCTGCTGGTGGGTACGGTCGATGAGCTCTTCCCCCGGAATCAACAGTCTCGATATTTCACGCCTTGCGTTCTGATGTTTCGTGCTGCCGCGCCTCTTCTCCCTGGCTTTTCGGATGTTTTCGCAGGCTGCGCCCCGCCTGAAAGAAGTTTTTTTTTGTCTCTCTGTGCGCGCGGCACTGATATTTTTATTTTCAGCCCGGGATTATTTCCGCCGATTGAAAGGGTAATGAAGCCGTAATGGGATTCATGTATTTTAATGAATTCTTACCCCGTTTGAACAGCTATATAAAACGCTCAATTAAGGAGAATCTCGCGTTACATTACAAAATAATTAAGAGACGTTAAAGGGTAATACTATCACCAGGAGCTACTCAGGCTTTTTGTCTTTCTGCATATTTCATCGGGATAATATTGATTCATAAACTGCCGATCTCGTAAAAAAATTATTGAGGGTAAAAATTAAACGTTTATAATTTATAAAGTGTAAGCCTTGATTTGCATCTTTCATTAAATTTTTACGCATTCCTCCGTGAAATTGAAGTTCTTAATAATAAATTATAGCCCTCCCCGTTCTTTTTCATTAAAAGTTCCGGTAAATTATTTACTAAAGCTCATTAAACTCTTTTTGTGAGAGTTGTAAATTCAATAAGATTCATTATGCTGATTCACCGAAGCACTTTTCTCCCCGGCCCCCAATCGACTCGGCCTCAATTAATTACCAAGATTTTCTCCTCCACGCATAAAAACCGTATCAAGTACCGATCAATTTCCAAACTCTTCGGGCGAAGAATCGACTAATTATTCCGGCGTCGACCCTAAACATCAAACGCTTCAAAACGAGCGGCCCGCCGGCCGTTTTTCCAAACTCATCGCGTTAATCATTGAACTCCGTGCATTCCAGCCCCGAAAAAGGGGTCATCATCTCTCTCTCTCTCTCTCTCTCTCTCTCTCTCACTCCCGCTCTCTCTTAATGAATCAGAGTCGAGCGAGCACGCAGCCTAGCAAAAGATCAAGCCGGCAGAAGAAGCGAGGAGGAGTTTAAAAGAAGGGGGTGGCAAAGTCTCGATTAAGGACTGATCTCGAGGCGCGTCTGAAAAAGCTCGTCGAGTTTCGAAGTTGGGGCTCGAAAAAGCGCGGGAGAAACTCCTGCGCGCCGCTGAGCTTTCGAGGGAGAGAGAGAGAGAGAGAGGAGGAAACCGGAAGAAAAAGGGACGAAGCCACCGCCGCCGTCGCCACTTCTTCTTCTTCCTCCACTTTGGGGGCGAGAAGAAACGTCAACTTTGCTTCCGTTGATTATATATGCAAGCCGAGGGTGGTAGGGCTTGGACCCGCGGATTTAATTTGCCTCAGCCCACCTTCCGCCCCTCCTGAGCACTGAAAAAGTGGCCGCCTTAATTACCAATTAATTGGCACATAAATTACAGCCGCGACGCCGGTCCGGTAATTTTCGAGCCTCGAACAGGTACTGCTACTTTGTGTACACGTATTTATTCTTCTTGCTCTAGTTTTTCTTTTTTACTTCTTTTATATTTTTTTTTTTTTTTTTATCGGAAACATTTTAATGATAAAGAGCACTACTAATATGAAACATGCATTATGAAAAAGTGTCATAAAGTGCCTTGAATAAACTTTTAGGGATTAAAAGAAACCTTCAAATTCTAGTAATGGCTTTCATAAAAAAAATACTCTTTATTGTTTTAAAATTGTTAAAAAGTACCGTAAAGTATTATTATAAAAAAAAATTTCATATATTTTCATAAATTTTGCTAAAGATATTTATCAAGATATACTACGTTTTATTTGTATTCAAATATAACGCAATAAAATTATATTCCAAATATTTTTATCTCGTATACAAACTTTACGACGTACATCATGAAACAGCGAATTAATAATTCTAATTAGGGAAATGAAACATTTAATTATTGTTGTGCCTTATTTTAATTTTTAAAATATGAAAATGTTTCGTAATGCACCCGAATTTAATATTATTTTGGCTAAAAGCTTTTAATGAAGAAGGCTTTTGATAAAGATACCAAAAGAATTATATTTTTGACATCGTTTGCGTCGAGCTTCCAAGCGTAAACCCTCAATTTTGCGCCAAATGAAACCTCAAAAATTTTAATCCCTTTAAACTTTATCTTGACAATTTATTACCAGATTTGAACTTCCTCGCTGCGCACTACAAGCGCGGACCCGGAGAAAGAGCCTCCTGAATAATACCTTCCGCGGGTCTAAGTCTAGCAGCTTCCCTTTGACTGAAATCACGGCGCTCGCAAGCGGGTAAAAAGAGAAAGCAAAGAATAAAAGAAAAAAAAAAGGAAACAAGAAAGGCGCGCGCGCGCGGAGCAGCTCGCAGCTCCGGAAGAAGCAGAAGAAGAAGACGTAGAACCAGCGGGGGGATGGAGGGCTTGAAAAAGTGTACCGATAATGGAGGGTTAAAGTGGCGTAGGCGCCAGCGCAAGAAGTCGTCTTGCCGGCTGCGGGCAAAACAAATTGAACCTTCGCAGGATAATGCCTCGGCATTTAACAATAGCCGTTTGCCGCCGCCCCGCAGCTTCCCGTAGTAAATGGAGGAGATCGCACGCCTCGCTAAAGAATGGCGCGGTTTCCATCCCACACCCCCTGGCTCCGACCCTTTCAGCCGCAGCCTCCCTGCCTCCCCCCCCTCCCCTTCCCTTTTTATGGGAGCCGATCATATTTCGGCCCTTCCGAATCAAAGGAATGCGGGCCTCCCCCGCGACGCTTCTTCTTCTGTCTGTCGCTCTCTGAAGCGGATTCCGGGGGCTAATTTGTTTGCGGTGGAAGGGCTGCTCCGAAAGAGGAGGGTGATGCTCTTTTTTCGGGGGTCAGAGATGGTTGTTTGTTGGATTGGTAATTAAAAGTGAGGATGAGGGGAAGATTAAAGGGTGAATTTCTATGTTCTGGCTCTAATCTGTTTATTTAATTGAGAATGTGGAGGGCTATTGAAAGTTTTAATTGGCAATATAAAAAGAGAATAATCCAAAGCTCTATTTAAAACTTTGGGAATTGAACAAATTTTCTGGAGTCAACTACTGATGATGATCTAGAACTTTGTGTAGCCTTTATATATAACCAAAAAATCCACGGGTAAAAGTTTTATAATTAAATTACACGAAGCTATAGATTAATTAACATTTCATTAAAGCTTCCATTTGGCTAAGAAATATTTTCATTGTAATACAATTTTTTAAAATTCCATTTCGCAAAAAATACTTTACGTCCAATTTCGCTACTTCAAAAGTTATCTTCACATTCGCTCTTCAATTAACCCGTCCATCCGACTCTTGACGTTAAAACGAAATGAAGCCAGAAAGCGAACAAAAAAAACGCTATTACTCAAGGCTTTAAACGCTAAAACTCCCCTAAACCCGCAGGAATCTACGGACAAACTCTTCAAGACACAAAAAGCCGAAGCTCGCGAAACAAGAGCAGTTATTTAAGAAAAAAATCGGAGAATCGCGACGTTCGTTTCCTGTGGACTAAAAGGGAGGGAGGCAGGGAGAGAGAGAAAGTCGGGACAGACAGAGCGAAAGCTAGAAGCCGAGTAACTTCCGGGTGAGGCTTGGTTTCCTCTTTCGGCTTGCGTTCGCGATTCGAAAACGGAGCAAAGGCGAAGAAACGACGGGAAGTCGTTCGAGTGCCGGAGATGGAGCTCGTAGGGAGCGTCGAGACGCTACCCTTACCCCAACTTCCCGCCTTTCTGTCTTGCGAATCTCGCTTCTCTCTCTCTCTCTCTCTCTCTCTCTCTCGCTAAGCATTGTAAGAAATGAAAATTCATTCCTGTAAACGATTCAATTACCGCTCGACTTTCTTCCCTCGGCGAATTGACGAAAAGCTCGTAGACTAGAAAATTGGGAGCCACGTCGGTAAATGCATTCGCCGATTACTTCTCTTATATTACTCAAAACTTGTTATCCGCGATTTTTCCGGGCTTCGTTATCTTCGCCCCTTAGGTGTAATGGACTCTCTTTCAGTGAGAGCCTCGTAATAAGGTAGAAGATTTTTTAGCTGCTTCTTCTTCGATTGCCGAGACTGACGTTCGAAAGCCGGGGAATCAAAACCTCTCTCGCGGATATCGGTTATTGAGTTTATCCAGCGCGCCGAGAATCGTGTAATATAAAATAGACGGGGCTGGATTACATCCCTGAATAGGTAGCGATGTGAAATTCAGACCGCAACTAATTAAAGACTTAAAGAGGTGGAAAAGAATTTGACGGGTTGTTTAAGTTTGGCTATTCACGTCGGATAACGAAGAATTTTTTTGGGATTCTATTTTTGAATAAAAATCACTAGACGATGTGTCGAAACTAATTAGCGTTCGTTAAAACTAAAATTGACAGTAATTTTTATCTCAGTATTACTCCAATTTTAACCGAATGTATAGGGCATAGTCAATTTTCAAAATTATAAACGCATTTAGGGTAACTCATCTTTCTACCTTTCGGACATAAATTGGAATAACTGTCACGCACAACTCTAATCTTCGAAGCCAAGCATATCGACATAATTCACCCGATACCCCGGATCCTCGTTTCATCAAGCCCGATGAATTTCGACGTTGCCCACTCAGTCAACACCCCGTTCAATAACCAAAAGACGCTCCTCGGGGCGCATATCAATCACCGCTCCATCAAAGATATAATTCCTCCGACAAACTCACCGATCCATCCCAATCAATTAACCCGCCAGAGCATCCGGCGGCCGCGACGTTCGTCTAATTATGAACAAGTTTTCAAGCCCTGGCCGGCAGTGCTGCCGGTAACACCGCGGCCGTCATTGTGCCCGAACGGTTGACTCGCCTTAAGTTTGTTAATCGGGCTGAAGTTAACGTCTTCCCGCGTCATCGACTCCTGCACACCTCGGGGCTTTATTCCCTTGCCCGTCTCTTACTTTCCGCAGGTTCGCGCAGACGCTCATTCGAGGCACGAGTCCCTCTTTCTCTTTCTACCGAGCTTTCCCTGCCTTTCGGCCCCGGCTAACGCAGCGAGATTAAAGGGCCGCGGCGTCGAGCGCCTCCCGGGAGAGGGAGAAAGAGACGGATAGACGGAAGTTCCGGGTTAAGGGATGGATGATATTCCGAACAGGCTTCAAACTACTTAATATGACCGATAGACGGCTCGTTTACCCTCCCGGCCGAACTTCTCTCCTCCTCCGGTAAATGCACGCGTCATACTTACAGCCGTACGTGTGCGGGTATTATCCGCGATAGGGGGATGTACACGCGTGCTACACGTGTATGCGCGTGCCTTCATGACTCGAACTCGTGGAACACACTCTCGGGAGAGTGGTCCATCTCAGTTATCGGGGCTGCTGCCGCCGCCGCTGCTACTGCTAATGCGCGCGCAGTTATGGGCACTGCTATCCCGCCCTTGGGCGGAATCTCTATCTGGTGCAGCCAAGCGGCCCGCTAATGTCGATAAATAATCGATAATTCGCGGAGGTAAGGAGCCACGACGATGATTTTTTTTTGTTCGAGGTAGTGAAATGCAATAGGAGAGCCGATGAATCGTCAAGCTTTAAAGGCTTGAACGTGATAATAGTTCTGAAAGAGCCTCGAGACGAAGGTTTCCGGTATATTTCATTGTTTAGATCAATTGCTGGAGCTTTGTGAATACTCGATGAGCTTATCTGATAATTCCTAATGAATTCACTCGCTGCGGTTGAAAATTTTGTTTGAAAATTTCGCAAAGGACCCCGCACAAAACTTGTGGGTTTTAGTTCCCGGTGAAATTGGTTAAATTTTTGGTATACTATACTTCAAGACCCCCTGATCAAAAGTGTCCATAGGCACAAAGTCTGTAAACTAAAAAACTGAGTATTTTTGGATTTTGACCCATAGACACTTTCGATTTAAGACACCACAACTATATCATACTATATTTCCAGCCAATTAAGCCAGGACCACAAAAAGTATAGTCAGTGCAGTATAGTCTCTAGAAAACAATAATAAAGAGCGTAAATATTTAAGTAACGCGCCAGACGCCAAATACTTGGCTCGACTTTTCAAGCTGAACAAACGAAGCGAAATAAAAATTTCACATTAGCGATACCGAGTCTGAGCTCGCCTACCATAAATAAAAACCACGCTGAGCAAAAAGCATCTGCCTTTATCAGAAATAACTCTCAATGGCACGAAATGGTATCATATTTATCGTCCAATAAGAATATATCAATAATTTTTCATGCCCAGATACGTCTTGCCGCATTTTTCACGCCACAGCCGGACCAGCGGCTTATCCGCGCTCGTAAAGCGCGGTAAATTCACGCGACGCTGCAACTCGACTTTTAATATGCATTAAAACAGGCAAAATAATGGGAAGTTTATTCTCTCCGCGGTAGAATCGAATTTTTCAATCGATTAAGCGCCTTGTCTCGCGTCTCTCTCACTCTCTTTCTCTCTTGTCTTTTTCATCCTCCGTCTCGCTCTACTTTCAACGGGTTTTTAAAGCGGGGATCGGCCATATTTATCCGGCGACCTTTTGCTTCTGTCTCACGAACGGGAAAGAGAAGGGGAGAGACTTTATATTCTACCGCGTGAATTCCGCAGGAGATTACCTCGTTCAAAGAGAGGACGGGGACAGGATGCGCTGAAAAATAATTTTTCCATAGAGTTGTTTATCCTCTTTCGCGCTTTTTCTATCGCTGTCAATTTTTGCGCTCTTATTGTAACTGAAAATGATGTAACACACGATGTGAAATCGCTTGAATTTGTAAAAAGTGAAGACTGAGATCGATACGCGGTTATAATAATACCTGCAAATCAGATATCTGGGCCGCTTATTCAAAATATATAAAGAAAAAATTAGACCGCTTTAAACTTTCAATCAAGTTTGATGATATACGATTTCAGATGTGCGCTGCATTCATATGCTAAAAATTCTCTCTGAACAGGTATCATTGAAAGACCCGCCCACATCCCGTCACGACTGTCACTCTCACGTAAACACTACCGTATCGTGTATCCTAACCAGTTAACCCGTCATTCTGCACAATGGATACTCTCATAATTACGAACTTTTCACGTTTGCAGCTGCGCTCCAGACATCATTCCTCCACGCGTCGGAATCATTTCAACCCGCGAGACTACCCGCGTAAAAATAATTTCGTTTAGCCCAAACTTGGGCCAAGTTTCCTATGGCTGAACTTTGGGCTAAACGT
>JAWWEO010019176.1:0-16484 GCA_035582975.1 Ormyrus labotus | reverse complement strand
TACTTATTTAAGCCAAAATACTTGTTCTTTAATCGATAACTCATTAACTTTACCTCAACAATCTAATTTAGGTAATGCATGTATTATAGATGAAAATTAATTATTATAAAAATCATTGTTGGGCTTAAAATCTTTTATTGCATTAAGGAGTCAATTTGTTTTTTTAATTTATTTTAAGACTTTTTTTGACAAGGAAAGGTCCCCGGGTGATTAGCGCCCGGAGAGGTCTTATTGGACGGAAAGTGTTCTATGTTGTATCCCATTGAAGATTTGCCTATCCTAACCCCTACCTTTTCGATATTTTTTAGTACTGACTCTTCAAAGTTATGAATTTTCGCAGTTTTTAACGCAATTTTTCACACGTAAATCGAGCAAGTTTTTGTTTTAACGTATAAAAAATATTGTTTTAAGCCAAATTTTAAATTGTTCTTGTGGAGTTATTTAATATAATATTAGCGAGACCTTTTTTTAATTATTAGATGTAATGGCAAGTCAAATAATTTAAGTGTCACTTCAATTTGTTTCATTAACGATTTGAATACAATTATTGTTTAAATAGATAACATTTTGACATTGACGTATTAAGATGTGTAAAACCTAAAATTCCATGTATATTTCTCCTTTAGCATTACCCAGAGCCAACGCTGGGAACGTAGAGGAATAGAATGGCTCCATCTTTTTTTTAAATTTTTTAATTTAAAAAAAATTTTTTTTATATTTCTTATTTTTTTATTATTTTTTTTAACTATTTGTCAAAGATGTAGTGCTTAATTTTTTCATTTTGATGTAATTTAAAAACTACTTAGTTAAGTTTACGCGAGGTCCAATATTTAAAAAAAAGTATGACATTGAAAAGATGTCATTCGCTTATAATAACTGTTTTTAAGTTTCAATTAATTTAATGCCAATATTTTTCGTCTAAAAAATGTGTCAAACATAGAAGTTTGTTACGATGAGCTTTTTTTCTTTTTTATTGAAACTACCTTCATTTACATTTTTAAACTTTCCGGGATCGGCAACAGTATCCACTTTTATACCAAGCGTATTGTAGCATTGGTCGAAAAATTTCTACTGTGAGCTGATTGTGAACCATTGAATGCACCTTTAAGAAAAATATTCTATTATGAGCTTGTTCTTCTTCATTCTTCATTCTTCTTCTTCTGCTTCTTCTTCTTCTTCATTCACATTATTAAAACCTCACTGATATATTGAATTAGTCCACTAATACAACGATAATCGATAATAAGTATGAATAACTCAAATTCTAAAATATGTACAATGGTGATATAATGAAAAAAATTGAAGTCGTGCAAATGGCTACAAGAAACATAAAATGACTATTTAATTGAGAACTGTGTTAGATTTTGTAACAAGCATAAATGAGAAATGAAATAAAAAAATTCGCTTGATTTACGTGTGAAAAATTCGCAAGGTATGGTTTGTACACATAAGAATCATACACATATTAATTGTGCACAATTTAGCATAGCTCGATATATCTATATATAATTTTCACCAATGCTAAAGTGTGCACAATTAATATGTGCAGGATTCTTATGTGTACAAACCCCACCTTGCCGAAAAATAGCGTAAAAACTGCGAAAATTCATAACTTTGAAGAGTCAGCACTAAAAAATATCGAAAAGGTAGGGGTTTGGATAGGCAAACCTTCAATGTAGGTACCACATAGAACACTTTCCGCTTAATAAGATCTCTCCGGGCGCTAATCACCTGGGGACCTTCCCTTGTAACTAATACTATAAAGTTAGTGATATCACGTAAATGCTCACAGATGAGTTAAAATTCTCGGTTATAAATACTTAAATTTTGACTAGAATACCTATCAGTCACAAGTTAAAGCTATTTACACACATACATCCATACATACACTCACAACTATTTACAACTATTTACATAACGTATCCATGCTATAAATACATTCACACCTTAAAATTAAAATGTACGCGGGATGTAACAATAATAACTTAACACTTATAAACCATGCAGTTCGAGGTAGTACCTCCGAATTGCAGTCTTAAACTTGCCGAGAGAGGATAAATTCCTAATCTCGGCAGGCAGGGAATTCCAAGAGTGGGCGCCATGTACCTTAAAAGATCTTATACTAGTTTCGGTACGTATTAAGGGGGGCGCGAGTGCTCTGATGTTTCGTCTCACAGATCCATTTGTCCTGTTGAAAAACTTATATAGGTATTCCGGTTGACCAATACGAATTTTTTTATACATAAGGAGGCAAAGAAAATTCTGCCTACGTGAATCCGTACATAACCAGCACAAATCCGCCCTGTGGGGGGAGACACGATCATCCCTTTTTACACCCTTCACATATCGCACACAGGAATTTTGTAGGATTTGAAGTCTGCTCTTAATTTCCTGAAAGGCATCCAGAATTACTACTGAGCAATAATCCAGGTGGGGAAACAATCGCGCCCCCACCAGCCGCTTACGAAGGGCCTCGGTAGTGTACTTGCGAAAAAATCTCTGACTATACAGAATTTTTTAATAATATAGTCTAAATGGGAATTCCATGAGAGCGTCGCATCTAACACCATACCAAGGCTTTGCGCTGAGTCACAGAAGGGGACACTGACCCCATCCAGCAGCTCAATCAAGGGAGGGTGTTGCTTATCCTTGTTAAAAAAGTTCGCAATAAACCTGCGATATCCGAAAATAAGGGCTCTTATTTTGCCAGCATTGAGCTGCAGAGAAGCACCCCGTGCCTAATCCGCCACCCCGCATGCCGCCTGTCGGAGCAGCGCCATGTTCTCCTCTACCTTATCATACGCGGTCTACGTATATATTTGTAGGTCGTCAGCGTAAAGAATATGCTGGATCCTTTCGGAGAAAAGCACGTCACGTACGTCATTTTTATACAAACAAAAAAGAAGGGGGCCCAAGACCGAGCCCTGTGGAACTCCAAGATTAGTGGATATCCAGGATGATTCCTGATCAGACATGATAACTTTCTGGCATCTATTTAAAAAATAGGAGTGGAGCCACAGGAGCGCGGCCTTGGAAAATCCCATTCCCCTTAAATTGGTAAAAAGTCTTCATGGTAAGATTCTGTGGAAGACTTTGCTGAAATTAAACATTAATACCATGGTGACTAGTTTTTTGTCTACACCATATCTGACATCGTCTGTTAGATTCAGCAATGCCGTCTCGGTCGAATGGAAGGTTCTAAATTCCGCCTGGAAGGGATCAAGTGTCTTCTTTTTAATGAGAAATTCAGTCAGTCGTTCATGTGCGAGTTTTTCCAGTACCTTGGAGAGAAAGCAAAGCAGTGCCATCGGACGGAAATCCGAGGGTGAAGATGGAGTTTTGCACTTCGTTAGTGGGATCACTTGGGCTTTTCCCCAAAGTGCTGGGAACTCACTGGACGAAAAGGGAGAGTTGAATAATTTAATCAGAAACGGGTTAATCACTGGAAGAGACTTCACCACAACACTCTGCGGTATGTCATCAACCCCCCGCGCTTGAAACGATGACGTCACTAGTACCTATACTTTTGAAGTGAAAGCCCTTAAGAGGAGTTTCCAAAATCGCTTTTAATCGTGCATCCATGTCATCAAGAGGTGAGAGAGATACATGCGCAAAGTAGATGTTTAGAGTATCCTGCGAAAAGCTACCCAACTCCTCATCGTGACCGGATAGAAGACATAGCTTTTTTAATTCTGAGCTAGAATCCCCACAGCTTTGATTGGGGAGTCGATGCATTTGGTATGGGGGTTACTGATCTAGAATCGCCACAGCTTTGATTGGGGAGTCGATAGATTCGGAGTGGGAGTACTGTGCTAGAATCTCCACAGGCTTTTGGCGTGGGGGGATCCTATGTGCTATAGTTTTTGATTGACGCTACTGCATTCATACTTTTTTTATATTAATAATGCAATACATTTTTTGTTATTATGTAATGCTTTTCATTTGGATTAAGTCAAGTTACTCTTTATAAGAAAAAGATTTTTATTCTCTATTTTTTTCTTCTTTTCTGAATACATATTTATCGATAAATTATCCTGTTTTTCAGTACATCACAAGTGTAGTGGTTCATAGCCTTTATTTGAGCTGGAAAAGGAGTTTTCCTTTGACGATGATGTTTCCAGTCAGGGGAAGACTTACTTTTCTGCTTCTCCAGTCCCTCGGGAAGTTTAACATAGGATTGCCCCATCTTGTTTGAGCGTTAGGATGTGAATGACTAAAAATGATTATTTGTCCAGTATTTATAAATAATCTGATGGAATATCCTCCCACTCCATAAGACAGCTGTTGATGTAAAATTGTCTTATTAGCTTTACATTGCGAAGGGCGCATGTAGCTTTAAATACACCGTTATGATTTTTGCACAAAGTCACGGATTTTGGAGGATTAAAAGATGAATAACCAATATCGATTATAGCGAATACGTTAAAATTGAAACGCTCAAGCCACTTTTTTTTAAATCACCAATCACATAAACTTTTGAAGCATTTGGAAGACCATCACGAATTATGTTGTAACGTTGCAACGGCGCGACCCCGCACCGTTTTCCCGGCAACGAAACTACTAAATTTTTTATTGATTTCTCCCAGAGAATCCGTCTCCGGGGAGGCCGACCGAACGGAAGAACCGGAGCCGGGAGGCTCCGGCCATACGCGACGTGCGATAAATCCCGAATACGCACTCCCGATTTCGAGTGAAATTTAATTCTCTAATAAACTTACTCGCGACTCCTTCCCGCTTTCTCTCTCCTACCCTCTCCTGGCGGTGCCAGGAGGACACCCACTTGCTCTGACTCCTGCTCGGCGAGGGCACGGCGACCTCTGCCGCCGCTCCAACCGAAAGCTGGCGAGTGCACCCGGAGGCCACCCGCCGCTCAAGCCTGTCCCTCTTGTAGGTGATGGCAGTGGAAGCCCCTGCCTCAACACTGCCCAATGTTACCTGGTGTTTCACGCACTCACAATGCCCAAAGCACACACCCGGGATTCCCCGCCCCCGCGGAATCAGTCGCGCGAAACAATCACGATACAAAGTGCACTCCGGTACACTGCCTATGCCCAATACCCGTCACTCGTATTCCAACTTATTGCCTCGCGAACGGTAGCTAGCGTGCTTAAGCTTTGCCTAGGTCGGCGATCCAACGAATACTGGCGAGCGAGCGGGCCGATGGCGATCGCGAGCCCTCGTCGCGATCGGCCCTCTCGCTCGCACAATTTGTACAATTTGTACATCACAATGTTTCCAAGTTCCACGTAATTGTGATCACCAGAGCGCCAATCTAAACCGTGATAGCACAGCTCAAGCCATAGATTTTTGTACTTTGCACGTTTGTACTTGTTAGTCAATCTACGTCAAGGAAAGGGCGCGTTGAAGACTAAAACTGGCTCTTGTTCTCCTTCAAGAGGAAGTATCGACAATTCTATAACTACAAAGTCATTACCTGGCTTTTTGAAGCCTTGCAAGTCGACCGCGTACTCCATAACGAATGAGTTCTTCGTTTGAAATAGCATAACTTTATAATAAACTCCCCACCACCATTTCTTTTTCCCCACTCTAAACAAGTTTCTTTACATCTCCACTTATTGGATTGTACTCAATTACTCGATCATGTAAGATCAAACAGTAAGCTGATGTTCCAGCGGGGAAATTATTTCTTTCTTCGAATTGAATAAGAATATTGAAAGTTTGTATACATATCATGCAAGACAGAAAATTGATTGAGATTAATGTCAAGATTAAGATTGCCATATGGATAGTATTGCGAATTGAGAAATAATTTTACATTGCTGATGTCACAGTGATCGAAACTGCTGGCATTAACAGCTCTCTGTCCTTTGCGAGCCGTTTGAAATCCTAGAATGACAAATCGAGGTTTCTCCAGCTGATTGGATGTTTTTACAGTCCAGGCGTGTCTTGGGGTGGATGGTAGGAGTGGATACTCGTACAGCTCCCAGGTGCGAAAACTCATAGAAAAGAATAGCTTCTTTCCCATTAGGCTGAGTAGTCGAATTTTGTAAGTATTCGCTGGTATGGCGTAAGGCATACGTCATTGAATTTTTGTCAATTCAATCTTGATTTTTTGTCAACATTTTGATTTGCTTCCCGAGTTTGCACGACTGCATTCAAATCATGAGATGAACTAGTAAGAATGAGTTTATGTTTCGCGTTGGCTACAATAAAACGATAATCTTCGGCAAATCCAAGAATCATTTTAAGTGGAATAGAAATGTTAAAATATCCTTGATCATCGTTGATTTTTTTCGTCGTTTCTTCCATGTCTATCTATCCAGCATTTTCAATTTCAGAGGCTTGATTGGGATTTATGGGTACGAAACCTTTCATGAGACTGGTCAATCCAACGTTTTTACATTTGTCGATTTCTATGGCATTTAATTCATATCTGATTTCTTCGAATAAATGACAAACAGCGTTATTCACAAATTTTGTATTTGCCACAACACTGCCATCAGTTTTTAGTAATCGTACAACTATACACAGTTTACTTTGAGACGACACGTGATACAAGTCTTGATGTTGGATAGATATGCGAATTGCATCACTGTTATTAAAACTAGAAACGGAATATGGCTCATGAGACTGAACATCAAAATTTTCGATAGAATTGTCAAAAGCGACAGGAGACTGTAAGTTTAGAATGTCTGCCATTGCGTTGAAAGCAGCAAAAGATTATACAATTTATTTTCGACCACGAACAACTCTTAAGCCGAGACTTACTCGGCCTTGACTTGAATTTAGCAGCTTGAATCACTTTATTTAAATTAATTTTTCTCTGCTTCTTTTGACTTTTTCTCTTTTGCTTCCGAAGACCCATGTCGAATTTAGCCTTTAATTTCAAAGCGTTTGTTACAGCGAAAGCAGCTGCTTTTTCATCAATACCAGCGTCTCTGGCTAAAACTCGATTCAAAGCTTTGTTAGCTAAAACTTGATCAGCAACATTGCTTCAATGTTTTCACGATTTTTTGAATATGATATATCGTGCTCCTTACATGCAACGTCTAGAGGATTGTTTCCAGGATCACCTGGAGCTAGACGTTTTACTAGTTTTGTTCCAGGTCCACAATACTGATATCCTGGTACATGAAGTTCGATAGGTAACTTATTGATGATGTTATTTAGTAATCCAGAACCCTTTCGTTTTCGTCTGTTGCAAATGATCATTACTGTTGAAAGTTTAGTGTGCAACTGATGTGTCGAGGTATATAAGCATTCTATTTATAGCAAAATCTTCAGTTGCAATCTGAAAACTTTACTGCACACAATGAATTTTTGAGAGCAATAAGTAAAGTTACCAATATTAAATTTTGACACTGTCGTGGAGCAGAATAAAAAGTCAAAACGGCATATAGATCTACTCCCAGATAGTATCAGAGCTGTCTTTTGTGGGCCGTCGAATTGTGGTAAGACTAATAGCTTGCTCACTTTGATAACGCATCCTAATGGAGTCAGATTTGAAAATGTATATATGTATTCAAAATCATTGAATCAACCCAAGTATAAATTCTTGAAAGACCTTTTGAAACCGCTACATGGCGTGCAATATTTCCCATTCAGCGAACACAGTGCAGTAGTTGATCCTGACAAAGCACTCCCTAACTCAATCATCATATTTGACGACATCGCTTGCGAAAAACAGGATAATGTTAAGGCTTTCTTTTGTATGGGTAGGCATAAGAATTTCCAAAGCATCTCGTCAGAGATAACGTCAAGTTTTATTTCGACAAGATGACATAAATTTAAGACACGTATACAATGATCATGTCAATCCCGACATGTCGTACGCACAATTTAAAGATCTATGTGGAAAATGCTGGAGAGATGGCAACATGGATTTTTAGTAATCGACAAGGATAGAAACGTGAACGATGGTAGATATCGAAAAGGTTTTGACTGTTTCGTTATAAATATAGCTCACGCATAGATCGAAATCAACAGTTTGTTGTTAAAGATTGAAGAGTAAACATGACTGACTTTGAACGAGAGAGAAACATGCTCTGTCAACTTGTTAAAGCACGAGATGTAATTAAGCGCAAATATAATTTATTAAAATCTGAAAAGATCGACACCGACAAAGTATTGAGTGAGACTTTTAAACCAAAGCTGATCCTCTTCGAAAAATAGTGTCTCAATCGAAAAAACACATATCCACACCTGAGATTCCTAAAACTAAAACTAAAGGTATTTACAGTTAAGAAAAACGAGAATGATGAGATTGGTTTTGAAACATCTGACAGTGACGGAGAAGATACATTACAAAACATTACTATACAAGATGCAGCAGAATTTGATAATAGGCTATCGAACAATAAATATATTCAAATGCTTAAAGAAAATGATGTACTCTCATTGGATAGAATTTATGGAGTGCGTGAAGAAGATGATGAGTATATGATTGGAAACTCACCAATCTATTTTGATCATAACAAGATTACAGTAAATCAAGATGTGTATCCATTATCCGAGGAATTGATGGATCTTCAATGTGGAAGTCACCAATTTTCTTAATAAACAGTTCATGTTTGAAAGCCGCACTATTTATTTCATTAAAGTATTCCTCATCTTTTATAAGAGCGTGTGAAATTCTAGTGGACAGAAACACTTCAAATTCTTCATTCAACTCAGCAATGATTTTACCACCGTATTTCGTTGAGATCCATCTTAGTTTTGTAGCCATAAAACTATTATCACTATTCAACTCACTTATCTTCTTTGTTGGAAGAAATCGTTGGTGAGCAACGGCATTTATTTTTGAGAAATCCATCTGTATTAGAAAAATGATTGCATATAATATTGCATTGAGAATGAATGAAAAAAAATGTAAAAATCATTTTAAAATGTTCAATACTAACCTTGTAATGGTACAGGATCTAAAGTTTAAGTCTTTTGAAAACTGGTGGACTTACTGGGAGTGAAGCGCGTGGTTTCTTTGCTGGAAGATGCTGAAGCTTGGAGGCTCGTCTTCATATAGGAATCTCCCCACCATGATCTGCGAATTCGGCGGCTCAATCCCCTCTTCATGAGCTGTGATTGGAGCAGCTCCCTCTTCTCTTTCATTTTCACCCCCCACCATGGTGTCAAGCTGATTTAAGAGCTTGTTCCCCTCTCCAGACTCACGAGCGACCCCCTCTTCTTTTTCGCTATCCAACACATTTTGCATTTCGATTGACGCAACTCTTTTTCCTCCTTCTTTTTCAATAATTCGAACCATTTCTTCCAACATAATGTTGCAATGACCCCAAGGCAATGTATCTGTCTTACCAGGTTGTATGAAGCGTTTGTCGTCATGCGCACTGAGAGCAATTTTAACCTCTTTCTCAGTATATAGCTGATGCAGACGTGACCAGATGTTGCGCTGCTCACGAGTCAAGCTGTCGTTTTCACGAAGGCATTTGATGTAGTCGTCAAAGCAGATGTTAGCTTTGACAACAGAGCTCTTCACACCCTTTGCTTTCTTGATTTAGAACTTTTATGCTGTACATTTTACTTCTAAGACCAACAAATTCCAGCATAATTTCACCATTGCATTCGTCTTTCATTAAGCCAACGATCTTTTTATTCACTCGAGGCATACTGAACTGATTGTCTTCGGGGTAGTCTGACGTGTCAAATTCATCGATGTCTCGTCGCATAACATCATACATGTTGACATTGGTCACTTCATAGACGATACTGTCTGTGTATGTGTACAACAGCTTGCAGTGATCTCCTACGAGACTCTGCGTGTAGTTGTAGTGAAACGGATATACCAGAGTTTTAGATAAATCCAAACCTGCAAGTCCAATGTATATTGGTTTCTTAATGCAGATCTCTGCACGCAGAAGCTGTATAGCCACAAGATTTTCATCAAAAATAGAACAGCTACTGAAGTTTGGCTTGCCTAAAAGTGCTTCAGCGTCGTAACATCCAGTCCACTTAGAAACCAGCTTAACGTCAACATGCTTCTTCTCATTCTCCATTGTTTTACCATAAACTGCATTGTTGAAAAATTTGAAGAGCATCTTCTCAAACTCATTCTTAGCATTCTTTCGCTTTTCGCTATTCAAGTCGATATACTTTTTTAACCATCGACTCTGTTGGAAATCTACAGTTCGGTGAATTTTCTTGAGTTGCAGCCCATGTTTCAGTACTTGTTTCAATGCTTGGTAGTGAAGAACATAATGCAACTTATCATGAACTGTGGTCATCAGTTTCTTTTGCTTGCTTCCTGGAGGGGTCATGTGTTCTGCGCAGAATGGGAGATCTTTATGAGCATCATGAAGTATCTCAGGATACTCCAAGTCCACCTCGAGAATAAAGCCATACGGCTGCTCATCGGAGACATCGAAAAAATTCGGTTGCTCAACATTTTCTACCCATTCAAAGCTACCATAGGGAAGAGGCTCCGTCATAGCACAATCGTACAAGTTGTTCACGTCATAGTACATGAGATACTTCTCATCCGTGTTGGAATCATAATCTTCTCCCATGTACTGATTGTTGGCTTTAGCATAACGATTGCAACACTGGCTGATTCCACCTCGAATTCCTCGTTCAATAAACAGCATCATGTCGATATCGGTTAAAAGCTCCAATTTTACCTGTAAAATTTAAATTATTACTATTAATATATTTTTTTTTAACCTTGTTGAAACTTTGATACTTTTCTTTAAACTTTTGATACTTTTATTGAAACTTTTGATACTTTTATTGAAACTTTTGATACTTTTGATACTTTTAATAATAATTTTGATACTTTTAATGATACTTTTGATAATTTTAGTGAAACTTTTGATACTTTTATTGAAACTTTTGATACTTTTGATACTTTTAATAATAATTTTGATACTTTTAGTAAAACTTTTGATACTTTTAATGAAACTTTTGATTTTTTACCTGTGTATACTTGAGCATTGCATCCCAAGTAAGACCTGGCGTTGTGTAATAGTGAGCTGGATCTAAACCATAAGCCTCGAGACAATTACTCCTAAAGTTTTCGAAAACTTCAGTTAGAAGCAAAACGTCAGTTTTGAGGTATAAGTCAGAGTACAGGCCTAGACTTTGGATGTTGAAGTCATGCCAGACTTTTTCAGCATGCTGATATTCTTCCTCAGTGATCTCAGATTCATCCAAACTGCTGTAAAAATCGGCTTGCGATTATCTTTAAGCTTTTCAAACGAGGAAACATAATGGTAAGGAAATACACCTTTTCTCTTTAGCAAAGCGATTTGATCAGAGAAAAATCCATTATCTTGTTGAAACACTTGTTCTACAATACTGTGCTTCCCCAAATATGATGACAGTTTGTCAAGAGATGAAGGCATAAATCTGAATGAATCGATGAATCGCAGGTTTTTGTCAGTGCCTTCGACAAACTTCGTGAAAGATAAATATTTTTCCTTCGTTTGAGGAATCAAGGTGACTCGTCCCGCAAAGCAAGTTGCTATCTCTTTTATAAAAAGATGTGCATCGTAGCCGCTGAGGTTGTGAAAAAAGACAGGTATGGTTCTAGAATCTTGATACTTTATATTGCATGAACTATGGGCAGTACCTCGACACCTGAAAGAAATAAAAAGATTATGTTTCTTTTCTTCTCTTTTTTTTTTGTTTTCAAATAATAATAATACTTACTCTCCAGTTAAATGACAATGGTCTCGAACGTTTTTATCAGCTACTGTAAAAAACTTGCTGCAAATATGACAAGTGTGTGCTCTGTCAAAATCAATTTTCTAACTGAAAGTCAAGTAATTCATGGACTTCGAATTCTTTTACATGTCTTGCAGATAAAATGCTAAGCTTTGAAGGTTTTTCACGAACCATTTGGCGGGTGCTTCGTCGTTTTCTTCGTACTGCCTGTAGCTCTTGTACTTTGATCGTGTATCATCGCAGCTATGGACGGATGGAAGAGAGAGAGAGAGAGAGAGAGAGAGAGAGAGAGAGAGAAACTCCGCTCTCTCTACCAGCGCTTTTTCGGGACTTAGAATTAATTGTTAACATCGAATATGGTAACAGTTTCTTCAGAAATGCTTCAGATATTAATTACAAGAATTTTAGAGCCGCTCATTATGGTAATGATGCAAAAATGATTGCAAAAATAATAATTTACAGAAATTTATAATATGTGCACTACAGTTATAAATAGTAAACTTAATTATATAATGACTAGTATAAAACACATGTATAAGTATACAGTGTAATGCTTGAGTACATATACATGTTTAAGTCTATTGATATATAAAATGATTTACAATAAAATACATTATATAAAATCGAGTCTACATATATATAAAAATATTAAAACTACATAATGTAAGATACCTAATAACTTAAAACATTATTATTTAATACTATAATTTTCGTTGGTCGAGGTGGTTAAGACTGGTAATATAAATACGTACACTGAGAAAAAAGTTGAATTGAATTGATTACTACTACTACTATGAAAACATGTTTTGTAGGACAATGTTACGTTTGCTACATTGTGTTTGCTATGAAAAGGCGCCGTGGTGTTGCTGTGCTCTAATATATGGTCGTTATCGTCCACGAACATCAAGTCGATGCAGGTGCCAGATGTGGGAGTAAAGTGCGTGGCATCGTGCTGCACCAACTGTAGTGACAATTCGGCCGACAATTTGCGGACAAATTTGGCGTCATCATTGTCTTTCAGATAATCAGCGTTGAGATCTCCCATTACAATTTTGTGGCTATAATCAAATACGAAGGTGCGGAGCTTATCTAAGAAATCGGGATCTTTGGTGAAGGCCACTTTTGGCGGTCTGTAAATTACTGCTACGAACACTCGAGGAGAGTTTCCATCCTGAATTTCACAAAAAATAAATTCCGGGATTCCAGGTTTTTCGCTACCCTCAGTGTTCGAGCTTGCCAAAATCTGGCTTTTTAATGGAGCGCGAATATACAGTGCTACTCCACCCCCGTTGATATTCCGATCTTGCCTAACTAGTGTGTAACCTTTTATTTGAATGACGCTATCCGAAACCACAGGGCCCAGTCAAGTCTCAGCAATTCTAAAAAGGTTATAAGAAAGACCATCAAGAAAAAGGTGTCCTATTTGATTGATGTGAGCTCTTAGAGAATTCACATTAAGAAAGTCCACACGTAAACCACCTCTGAACCCCCTCGGCTTTCCAGCGGCAATATCTAGTCCAGCAGAATCACTGGTTGATGTGATTTTAGTACTATTTTTGCTCTGTTTGCCCTTGTTTTTGACATTCGCGTTCTTAGCTTTTAAGGGTAGGGTACAGTCACCAAAAGAATCTGTATTTAATAATACATATTTACAGAAATATAACTATGTTGTAGTTACATAAAAACAGAGAAAGAAAAAAAATTTTAATCTATTTCGATCAAATTTGAAAGAGTTTTACCTTAAAAAGTAATAAAAAAAGATGCTTATTCGAAATGTCTCTTACGGCGCAAGGTTTCAGATATCATTAAAAACTATACTTCTTTAATATGTAGTGCCAAGACCTGCAACTTTGCACAGACTTTTGTTCGTATACTCAAAAATGTAAATTCAAGACCTTTTTGAATCAGCGAAAGATTAAATAAAGTGAAAAAATGTTCTATTTTTAACAATATTATTTCCAATAAAAAACTGAAGAATTATTTGAAAGACAAAAGCCTGTGTAACTTTTTTATAGACATAAGAACCAACCTTCTTCCACTATTTCCAACTGGATTCAAAGAAACTTGTCCCGTAAGAAACGTTTGGAAGACAGAAAAAGTTGATTTTGAGAAAATCAAGATTAAAGATTCACTCATAAACACTTTTAAGATTTTCTTACTTTAGCGGTTCAAAATTTCCCTTTGTTTCGGACTTTAATCCGATTAACAGCAAAGGGAAATTTGTTTTTCTTTGTAATTTAACCGGTTAAACAATTTTTAAAGAAGGCGTGAATGCTTCCACCGCGTGCACCGCGATGCGCGCTCTCGTTTGAGATATCGCGCGTCGCGGTTGCGTTTTTCTATCCGAAGTTATACGGATTTATCGTTTTTATTCTAACATTATTTCTCGCGCGATATGTAAATCATGTAAACATAACGCGCGAGGCTCTCAGCTGAACGCTCTCGAATTTGAGAGCGTTGCATGGTCCCCCCAAAAGAATTTGGAGAGGACGTGAGGAGTGGCGAAACGGAGATACATTTCTTTTGCGATATATAAAAAAAAACTTGGTTTTATTTGAGGAAATAAGTGGGCGCATACAATGTTATAGTATCGCCTCCATGGGAAGGACTTCCTTCGCGCAAAAGAACGTCGAGCTCGTACATCTCATCCTCAAAGGTGGCAGGTAGTGAGGGCAATGGTGGTGTTATGGCCTCTGGCACGTCCTGCATGACCTGGGGCTGGTGCTCCAGTGGTGGTGATGCCGGTGGTGACACCAGGAGAGCCGCCGGTACCCTGGGCTCCGTCTCCAGGCGATGGAAATAGCCCGGGAGGTTGTCGACGGATGATGCGGGGGGGTGGTGGTCCCGCAACTAGGCCTTGACCTTCTCGTCCGCCGCCAACTCCCGGCGTGCGCACTCGACGATCTCCTGGTTCCGTTGGCGTTGGCGCACCAGCTCCTGGCTGGTTCTCGGGAGGTGGTGTGCGGTCGCCTGCCGCCGGAGTCGCTCGGCCTCGGTCCGGAGCTCGTCGGCGATGCCTCGCAGTGCCAAGATGTCGTTTTGGAGCTTCTTCCGGAGGCGGCGGCGCTTCATCTTTCCGGGCATGATGATATGGTCTTAAACATATGGAATTTTCCCCGAGTTTGATTAGTGTCTGGACTTTTTGTTAAATAGGATCCCCCGGGGTATTTCTCCTGTACTGAATACGGTCCTTCATATAACGCGAGAAATTTTGATGTTATCTTTTGGTCGGCTATCGAAAAATTGCAGGCTTTGACTAATACGAGATCGTTAATATTAAACTCGATTACGGTTTGATTTTTGTTCGTTTTAATCGCGCGGTCATTGCCTTTCTTTTTAATTCTCTGCCTGGCTATTTCTAAACGTGATGCTAATGGGACGGTATTCTCGGATAATATTTTTACGTAATTCGTCCAGAATCGCGTTGGTTTTCTTCCCGTTTGTAACTCACACGGAGTGAATCCAGTCGTTCCGTGGTGCGTTTCGTTGATGCAATCTTGTACCCAATTTCCCCAGCTAGTGTGTTTCTTCTGCGTTAGTATTCTGAAGAAGGTGCCCAATTCTGAAATCACTCGTTCTACCATGTTGCTTTGAGGATGTCTAATAGATGAGAATACCGGCTTGATTCCTTCGCTTTCTAGTTATGTTGTCCACTTTTGCGATGTGAATTGCGTTCCATGATCGCTCTGTATCCGCCGCGGTTTTCCGTAATTGGGAATGTAATCTTCGAATATCTTTTTTATTGTTGTGCGCGTATCTGCTTTTCTAATGGGATATAGAACGACGAATTTCGTAAATGTATCTATTGCAGCCAAAATGTGACGTGCACCTCCACGTGCTTGTGGAAGGGGCCCGTAAAAATCGATTGAAAGTGTGTCGTGTGGTCCGCTGGGTAGAATTGGCTTAGATTCAGCGCGTTGTGCTTTCGTATATATCTTATTTCGCTGACATACGTCGCAGGATTTCAGCGTTGCTCGTGCCAGTTCTTTTAGCTTACCGCAGTAGTAGTCTTCGCTTATCATCGCTACACATTTGGCACTACCTATATGTCCGTACAGCTCGTGTACCTCCTCAATTAAGCGAATTGCGAGGCTCTTCGGAATGACTATGTGTCTCTCTCCGCTGGTCAGTGTTCCATCTTGGATTTTGTATACTGTTAACTCTTGAGCGTTCACCCGTTCCTTTAATTTAATTCCTTTAATTTTTTCCTTTAATTTCTGGCACACCTCATCGGTGTCTTGAATCTTTGATATATTCTTTAAATCCTTTATTATTATGCGATCGGGTTTTCGAGTGTAAATAGCAGCAATTAATGTATCTGCTACGTCTTTATTCGTTAACTGAGCCGGTGCTCTGCTTAATGCGTCGGCAAGTACATTCTGCTTCCCTTCGATATGCTGTATTTTGAAGTTATAATCTTGTATTGCGAGCATCCACCGGGTCAGCCGTGCGTTTAAAAATCGACATGTTTGTAAGAAGGTCAATGCTTTATGGTCTGATCGTATTAATACTCTGGATCCGAATATATATGTTCTAAATTTTTGTAAACCCCACACGATAGCGAGCAGTTCGAGCTCGGTCGTGTAATAATTTAGTTCCGCACCTCTGAGGGCTCTGCTGGCAAGGCTTATTATGCAGGTTTTTCCGTTTTCGTCTTCTTGTGCGAGGAAAACGCCTAATGCTTTATTGCTTGCGTCAGTTGTAAGTATATATGCTTTCCCTCTTATTGGATAACTAAGGGTGATTTCTTGTACGAACAGTGCCTTGACCTTTCGAAACGATTCTTCTTCGGTTCTACCCCATTTCCATTTTACTCCTTTTTTCAAAAGATCGTATAGAGCTCTGCTCTC
>JAWWEO010019175.1:0-16500 GCA_035582975.1 Ormyrus labotus | reverse complement strand
GCTGCTGACGAAAGTTAGATCTACAACTGATCCTGCATTTCCTCTTTTAAAGGTAAAGGTGTTTCCTTGATTAAGAAAAACCAGGTCCAAGAGGGCAAATGCCTCCAGTAGCACTGGTCCTCTTTTATTGGTTCTTTGGCTACCTCATTCTACTGCCCAAGCATTAAAATCTCCGGCTAACAGTACCGGCTTTTTTTTTCGACATCCTGTACTAGTCGGTTAGGAGTTATGTATGTATGTATTTTTGTATGTATGTATGTATGTATGTATGTATGTATGTTTTTTTTTAATGGAGAAAGAGGTGCAAGGGAAAAATCTTACTATACCATCGTATAATATTGTTTCTGGGATCATCTAAATGACCCCAGATCCAACGATACCATGTGTTGGATTTACACCAACTAAACCCTCTTCGTTTTACAATCAGATTTGCTCTCATCTGCGTTCTTGATCCCCGTTGTACTGCTACTAAGCATTGCTTCGCGGGGGGACGTAGGGCTTCTGTCCCCTTCAGCCTGATGTGGTCGTCATATCCATGGTCGTCAACCGAGGTCGGTGTTGAATGTTTCACACCCACACTTACTCGCACACAAACATACACACTCGCTCATCAGCACCCATTCATTCACCCGTCCCTCCTCTTACACATTCACCCCCCCCCCCCATCAAAAGAAGTACGCACACATTCATGAACCACGCTGACCCACTCTCCCTCTCCTAGACATTCACACACCCCCACTCCGTTGAAAACATACACTCACACACTCATGTCCACTCTAAACCATTCTCACTCCCAAGACACTCCCTCACACGCCCTCACAGAGATCCACAAATGCATAACCGCGCTTATACATACACACTCATTCATACCTTTACCCACATACGCACACCTATTTTCTTCATCTTTGTTCATCGTCCTTTCTAAGTTTCTTCAGAATGTCTGCTGCATAGTTACTGGTTGCAGATCATCCGTTCTCTGAAGTCAGCATAGCCATCATAATTGACTCAGGAGTTGCTCTGGTCTGAAGATAGCACTCCAATTCTTCCCACTCTTTCCGGTATCTTGGGCAGTCGCAAAAGACATGCTCAGCATCTTCTTTTACTTCCAAACATACTGGGCAGTATGGGCAACTGTATGTATGTATGTGTGATGTACAGATGTATGTATGTATGTTCATACTTCCCCCTTCACTACTTTTAAACAACGCCATGGATTCGCTTCAAATTTCGCGTACACGATTGATTTAATTTTTATAAGCCTACTTGAAAATTTCAAGTACTTCTATTGATTAGTTTTTGTTTTATCGTCAATTTTCGATTTTAAAAAAATTTAATTAATTGTTTTTTAATGATAGGATTGAAATATTTCAATTGAATAAAAAGTATTTTAAAGAGCATAAAATACCTATCACTTCAGAGAAAAAAAATTACTTTAGCTCTTATGGTTCTTTTGTTTTCAACAAAAATGTGTTTTTATTAAAAAGATTATAACTCTTAAATTAAATTATCAATTGCTCTGAAAAAAATTTTGGCAATTAATAATATATAAAAATTTCAAGCCATTTGGTCAATTAGTTTTTGAGTGAAAAGCTGAAAACTGAAAAAAATTAGTTTTCTATGTCCAACGATTATGGAAGTAAAAATGCTTTAATTTAATTGAAATAGTGAAAATAGATTTTTTGAATTTTCAGAGCTGTATAGTTTTTAAGGTGGTTCTATGATTTTTCGACATATCCAAGAAATTACTAAGACTTTGCAGGCACGCAGTATAAAGTACGTAGCATACAAACGTCTTAATTTTCAGACCAGTTAACGTGCAAAAATTTAAGAAAACGGTGTTTAAAATGAAGCTCTTAAGTGTAGGCTCTTAGTTTTCTTATTGATAGCGATTTACCAGAAACTCAAAAAAAAAAACATTATAGCTAAAGTTATGCTCTTTAAAAAAGCGTAAAAATTAATATTCATTAGCGTGGAAAATTATTAGTTATAGCTTTGGCGTAAACTCCAAAATGAACCGATAGATGAATTGTATCATCTTACAGGGCTTAAAATCTTTGTTTTTTTATCTCTTTCTGCCTTAATGCTAATTTTTTGTTAAATTATTTTGATTTAGTACTTTTAAATTAAGAAAAACTGAAAAATATTTGTAGATTTTTAACAAATTTTCTCAATTTTACTGAATTTTTCTTAATTTAAAAATACTAAGCCAAAAAATTCCAAAATTAAATTAGCATAAAGGCAGAAAGAGATAAAAAAACAAAAATTTTGAGACCTCCTAAATGACAATTCATCTATCGATTAAGTCTGGAGTTTACGCCAAACTTCTAAACATCAAAGTTTTCAGAAAACACTAATGAAAAAACTTGTTATGTAATTCTGAAAACATCACACTCGCCGCAGCACTAACTTTTTAAACTATATAAATACCACTTGTCTTGAAAAATTAAAGATGACTAAAGATATTCGTACTTCATTGGCAGAAAAAAAAGAACTCCCCTAAACAATTAAAGCACCTCTTTGTCGAATACTGCCATTAGAAGCTTGTATCAGCATTACTCGAGTAGTATCAGCATCATTAATAAATCTAAAACTTCATAATGCTTTCCTCTCCAATAAGAGCAAGCTTGTTGTAGTCCAGGTGCATGATGTGTAAGCCAGCATAATCTCTGTAAATGAAGTAATCCTGCCACACTGCTGTGGAAAGTACAGATCTATAACAGCACTTACAAGCTACATTTTATAACATTTAAAATACAATGATGTATCAAAAAACACAAACAAGTAAAGCCTGATGATGGTTAAAGAGAATTTGAAAGAGAAAAATGTAAGTTCTTTTTAGTTTGACAGCTGGAAATAATAATGAAACTTTAAAATTTACCTGCTTTGAAATAGTAGCAATGTGTCCAGGAATATTTTCTTTGAAGATATTTTTCTTTGATGTTTAATCTCAACGTATGCTTCAGGCAAAACATTACCACTAAGAAACGATCAGCTGACAAAACGCACAGTCTACGGCGATTATGAGGACACGACTGAAACACAATGAGCGCGTTTATTCGAAATTTCAAAATTGATATTCTTTTATCAAATTATCAAAAATCAATAACGCATAATATATAATATAAAATTAAATTGATTCACCCTCCATAGTTTAATTAAATGTTGGCAAACTCTATGATCACTGACGGTTATGGGTGTGAGAAATAAAACACGTTTATTTATCACTTTGCAATTTTTTTATTTTAATTGCGACGTTTCGTCCATACGCTTCTCGGATCTCTTCAGGCTTAAAAAAACAAATTTAAATGCGGCTCGTAAACGCCCTCGCCTTCGTGAGCGAAATCTGTGAGCGAAAGGGATAGCTTTGACGCGTGGTGTAATAAAAAATTACCGGATTGCGTATTCGATTTTCAAAAAAAGATCGTAGAGTATTGACGAATGGACGTCGAAATTTTACGTAAAGAGGATGCGCCGCTTGCTAGATCTGCTAAATACAACGCAGGTGATTAAGCATGTATCAGTCTGTAACTAATTATTTTGGTTATCACTACGACGATCAAGAACAGAGTAACGCCGTCGATAAAATAGCGGCACGCCGTTCCTCCCTTCGTAGTTCGTAGTCTGCGCTCTCTCAGCTCTATTTCCATGACCGCTGTGACTTGTTCTTGTGGTGAGATTATCTCGGCAGCTGATTCCCTTGGTGATGATGACGGATCAACAACTTAGCCATTCGTTGGCAGAAGGAGTCATCCACAGTATTCAGCCTAGAACTTCAGCCAAGACTATCGGTTCTAAGTCTTCTGCAGGGAAGGATCTTCTTCAGGCTGTTATTTTACTTTCAATCAGGTACGTGTGCTTCCAATGTTCTTTGCCAAATACTGGTAGTTACAGTTGCTTTGACGTTGCAGGACCAGTGCACGCTGATCTACTTCCTGAGTATCATCATTCAGGGTTTCTCCAGCGACAGTTTCAAGAACAACAGGTAAGTCGACTTCCAATAGTTTATCCTTTGTTTATTGTTCTTTCATGGGGTTTTCTATTCTGTTACATGGTCATCGTTACTTCACCGGAGCACACGGAGGTCTGAGCAAACTGAGGATCCGCCCTAGCTGTAAGATGTCATGGGAAGGAGCAAGCCGTCTACTTCAGCAGAATCAAGGGCCATCGCCAGAGTTAAGTGTGAGTGCTAGTATTGTGTAGCTTGATTCTACTAGGATCCGCTTAATGTATCGACTCCCAAGAGCCTTTGCGTACGTAGTCTGCCATTGATAGGATTTAATGATATTGTACGGTTGTGCAGAGCCAACTTCATTTGCACATTTCCTATCGGGTTAGGTATTTCTAGGGCAAAGATATTCATATATTCATATATTCATATGCCCGCCTAAGCCTCTGTTCCTGGGTTTCACCCAGGTTGCTTTTTCATTGGCTTTATAGCCTTTCTTTATAAATTTAACTCTTTCAGGGGCACATTTTTCTTCTGTACATATATATAAAGTCAAAGGTGGTATAAAGGTTTTCGGGGTCGGAGATTACGATGCTGATGTCAGAATTGTAAAATTGAAGATGACAAGTTGAAGATGGGGACTTCAGTAAACGTAAAAAGAGAACGAGCCTCATTAATTTTTGAAACAGTACATTTTACACAACTGCAGCTATAAAATATGTAATGAGCATAAAAAACTATACAAATAGATGATAAATATTTAAAAACAATTGAAATAAGATAATCATTATAAATAATGAGTTATAAACAAATTCATATAGAAAAATTCAATTTTTGAAACTTTCAAAAATTTTTTTCATAAAAACTAGCGTACAAAAAAATTTGAAAAAAATATGTTATAGAGCTGGAGGCGGATTGCAGGTCCAAAAATTTTGAATTGAAAAATTTTCGTTCAAAAATAAACGATTTATTACGAAAAGAAGGAGTTTTTTGTGATTCAATTGTTTATAACTATTTATAAATAAACACATTTGCATACTTTTCTATGCAAAACTTATAACTTATCATCTCAAGAGTCCAAAACATATCCACAGGCATAGGAGCATTGAAAAATACGTCCGAAATACAGAAAAAATTAAATGCAAAAAAGTGGTACGTATACGTACCACTGCCCTGAAAGGGTTTAAAGTAAGGGTTCTAAATGAACTGTTACAAGTTGTACTAAAAATATGTTCAAGAAATGTTACGAAAAAATTTTTAGCGAAGAAATATTCAAAATAAAACAAGTTTCGAAAAGAAAATTTCCATTTTCGATTACGCACATTCGTCAATCCGGAGCATTTTACAGGTTTAAGCTGAACGACGACGACAAGGGCAAGGTAAAAGAACACGTTTTTGCCTTTGGAGTTTACGAAAATATAGATCAGTTGGCCAGAGAAATAAATACATTGGACGGGATTTACAATCACTTGGCGCTCGAGCCTGATAAAAATAAAAATGGCTACTACATATTTGGTTTCGAGAACGGCGACGATGACGACAACGATGACGACTAGAGGCAAAACGGAGAGTTTGTGAGTCACAAGTCCATATTTTAACTGCTGCGCCAGGCAACAAACCTGCTTCGCTCTCTCGAGCGATACCCAATCAGATATTTGTATGCACAGACATCTGTGAGCCTTATACAGTAGGAGATACTTAAGCGGCTCTCATGCGACTATCATGGATAGTTAGTTCGAGATATAGATTCATTTTGCACCTATACTGCGACGAAGTGTCGTGAGGCCGTCCGCGCGCGCAACTCCAAAAAGGAGTTTGTTTACAGGTGCCCATTACGACAACAATCAAGGTGCAATGACCCAGTCGCATATTGTTTTGACTATCATTATTTGGATTTCGAAGAACTATTGAATACTGATTTGATTATATTGACGTGTCTGCGTACACGTAGATTTTCGTGTGTGAGTGTGAGTATGTTTATGTGAGTGACTGAGATTATTATAATTGAAAAGTAGTTTCGGTTGAGATTTCGGGGTAAGAGGTAGATTTGAGTTTTCGGAGTTTCGTGGAGATTTTGGGTGTTTGCTTGAGTGGATGTTCGGAAGTGCATTATTTATGATTATTGTTGATAATATATTGTTTTGAAAATTGATCGAGTGTTTTGGATTTATTTCAACTCTCTATGCAAATTCGTGTTGATCAGCCCAATCAACTACCGGGTTTTTGTCGAATAATAAATTAGTTGTCACGTGCGCAGGCAATAAACAATAATTGTTTAAAACGCACCGTGACAATACATTATATTCTGCTGGTGCAACACAGTTTTCGCTGAATCGTAATCGATATAAGAGACCAACTTGAACAACGTATACCATTCGAGTATGGAACGTTGACCGTCACGCTTCACTTTAAGCGAAATCTACAGTAAGATGACTTACTGCATGCGTTACTACAGCGAACAATTAGGCGGTGGTGGCGTGAGAAACGTTTTTACACGTGCAAGTTTTCAGCGAAGGAGGGGAGTAGGCGCATGGCTCGTCGGGCTGTTTTGCAGAGTTCTGCTCTACATTACCACGGGTGCAAAAGCTGTTGGAAAAGAAGCTTTACGAGTAGGTGTGAAAGTTTTGGACGACGTGGCGAATAACGGCGCTAATTTTAAGGAAGCTGTAAAATTACGCACAAAAGAATCCGGTAAAAATTTGAAGAGCAAGCGCTCGACAAAATAGCTGATATGATGAAAGGAGCCGGTTATAAGAGACGAGTCGTAAAACGGAGCATCAATCGCGAAAAACACGTGCCGAGTAGTATCGCTTTTGCCACGCACAAGAAAAGTAAATAAGATACGTAACAAGAAAATGAAGGTGCAAACGCCGACGAGCAGGATTAGGAAATCAAAGAAAAACACTCTCTGAAGTATAACAGGTATTTTCGGGTCAAAGGAGTTTTTAAAAAATGGCTTTTTTGCGCACACACTCGTCATAGTACATGTCCAGCGAATTGGACATCTTTACTCTTCCAGCGACCCAATCATCGATAGAGTAGCAATTTTTTGCATTACAAGCTGTGTCGTTCCTCAGCGACGATGGCGGCAGGCCATTGGAGTTTATCGTACCGAGTGCGAGCGAACATATATCTCGCGCATACGATGCTCTTCATTTAAGCGCAAATCCTACCCAGAGATACGGACGCTGAAAATAAGAAAGTGGCACCGATAAATAATTTTTTGCACTCTATGCTTAATCAGATCGATGTTTTTTTCAATCAAAAACTCGTTTCTACGCCGAATAACGCTTACGCGTACAGAGCATACATAAAGTCGCAACTCAATTAACACCAGCAGCAATCGGAACGCCCGATTCTATTCGATTCTTACAAAAGTATTCGATTCTTCTCTCTCTCTCTCTCTCTCTCTCTCTCTCTCTGCAACAAAAACAACCAAAACAAATTGAAAACATTGAAACGCCCACTCCGCTTTTCAAGAACAACACCGCCTGTAGTCAGCTAACCAGGAGAGTGTCGTACCTCCGGGACACCAATCTTGCTGAAATTCCACAGAATGTTAGCTTCACTGTAAACATGAAGATCGGTGCATTCAGTTTAATCTCATAGGCCGTACATTATTATCTAAAGGCATATGTACCTATGTTTTATTTAGAAAAAAAAAAATAAATTAATTTTTTTCAAAATACAGTAGTGAATTAATCTTAATGATTTTATATTCATTGTAATACACAAAGTATTACAGAATACATATCAAATATTGTATATAAAGTTATTTAAAATATTACCTCTTGTAGCAGATGTCAACAGATAAATTTTCAGCAAGTCTCATTGCGTAAACTGATCTTCTCCTGCTCCTAGTAGGATAAAGCGACTTCATAGCTTCTAATTTTTTCCTAACATCATTTAAAGGTGCCTAGGTATCGACAGAGTCCACTGGAAAATTCAGAACATCAAGAAGTTCTGAAGCTCGAGCTGTAAAACTGCAACACGAATAAAAAAGGATCACTTTTACATCATTTATGAATATAAGATTTCTTCTAAAATGAAATTATTATAATCTTATTTGATTTCAAACATAAAAAGTATTAAATTAGTATTTTGTGCACACCAGTAGTGCCTCAGGGCAATACTTTCGTCTTGCCGACTATATTAGTGTGCCGATATTATTACAGTTGTGTGCGCAGACAATCATGTACAGCGCAGACGACGGTCACTCATCCGATTTTTATACATACGCATGGTACAGGACTCGAGTGTTCTTTCCGAGGATTCACTGAAAATTTTTTATGTGTACTTGAAAGCATTTGGTTATTGGGTTATTGGGAAAAGAATGTATTATGTGGTCATCTTCAGTGGCCTTTCCTTCTTATTAGCCCAATAAATTTGAAAAAGTTTTCAGTCAAAAGTGAGCCATCGAGGAATAACGTACAGGCTCGTTTTTTTCTAATCATTAAAAAAACCATTTTCAAGTCAAGGATTCCTGAGACAGTCCCCACCCTTTCCACGTTTACATTCGCGTCGTCGCATTATCCGCGAATATTTTCGTTTAAATTAAGTAAATAATTTTTATACGATTCGCACCGTTGGATCACGATGATTAAAATAAATTAAAATTACGTTTTCTTTTAGTTGACAAACTTATAAATTTTTATGTACACTGTTTGATAAACGTACCGCACACATGGGTCTGTTCGAGTAAAAACTGTCTGGGCTTGAGGACTGTCGAGATTAAAAAATTTCAATGTTGAACATTCTGAAAAAAAAAACAAGATATTTGAGTAAACCGACGGCATTTGAAAGGGCAAGAGTTATATTTTAATCGCCTGTTCATATTTTTATGTAAAAAAGTTTAATTGCGGTGCTACATAACCTCAAAAATAGTCTGGTTTTTGGTTTGGTCAAATGTTGTCGGCCTGTGTAATTTTTTGGAAGTTAATATATCGAAATTGGTCGATGATCAGAGATACAGAGACCATCAAGAAAATTTGATAGTATTGCAAACCTCGTTTCTACCATTCGATACTAAACGCAACTCCAGACAAGTTCAAATATTTCTTATTATATTAAAAAGGAGAATTCTTTTAATTCTTCTTATCTTTTCGTTTTCAATAGTTAAACTCTTTTCTCCAATAATTAACGTTTGGTGATAAGTTATCATTTGTCATGGGGGCTTTATTCTTTATGGTTTTTTCATTTTTTATGGGTTTATCAATTTATCATGGTGTTTTTATATTTTATTTTTTTGCCCATGGCAAACATCTAGTCGTTTTTTTTCGATATAGAGCATAGTTTCGGCGTGGGCGGAGACGGGTATAGTAATAACAATTTGCTTATTTACATTTTTACTAATAAACAAATATTTTTTTAGACTTGCAATACATAACTTCTATGTAATTTTCCCGTAGAATCCCGTAGATTGTCTCGTGCATTGTCTATCAGATTTGGCAAAACATTTTTTGCAATAATTTATTTAAACTAACTGTGAATTAAGAATTAAAAAAGACAAACATCCAAATTTAGTTTTGTTCTATCTTTACTGCCATAGCCTTGGAATTCAATGGGTTAAATGGGACATTTTTAAAAGTGTAATAATACGCCTTTAACAAAATTCTTTCAATCAGAGCAAGTAAATTAGTTTTTATTACTAATCGGCGTTAGTGATTCTCAACTATGAATCTTTAAATTAAGATCTGGGCAATTCAGTAATTTCAGAATTCATAAGTAATTTGCATAGATCTTTCTAATTACCGCGAGGTACAAAAAGTTTTCGAGATCAAAAATGTTGAATATTGAAATTCCGTAAAAAAAAGTTCTCAGGAGTCTCGAAGAAAACAGTTCTAACAAGTTCGAATAGCTTAATTATGAATAATTATGCAAAACAAACTACATTTGGATTATTTGCAGACTTTTTTATGATACGAGTCCTTAAACTGGGAAGGGGGCAGTGTTACTCTCTTGCGTGATCAAGAGAATTCCTGTCTTACATTAATGCTTGGTATTGTCATATGGTTTATTTTTTCTATATAAATAATAATCTATTATAAATTAATTATAACATAGTTAATTATAATTGTAATTAAATACATAAAACAATTTTTATAAATAAGTTACTATATATCTAGCAAATATATTAAAAATATGTTCTTTGCAGGTACGAGAAGATACTAATATAGGTGAAATAGTTGGCTCAGTATCAGGTCCTGATCCTGCAGGTCGCGTTACTTATACTCTTGAGTCATTGCTACCATCCAGCATTATTCCTGCCTTTGATGTGGACCGAATCTCGGGACAACTAGTAGTAGCTCATTTACTTAATCGTGAAAATATTAGTGAATATAATTTGAAAATTCATGCCTTGGATACGAGTTCTATTGGGAATCCTCAAACCATTGCTGTCGCCGTCAAGATTAACATCGAAGATGCAAATGATAATGCACCACTTTGGCCTCAAGATCCGATTTTTGTTAATATTTCTGAGCTTACAGCCATCGGTTCGAGCATTTATAACTTAAGCGCTGTAGATTTTGATGAAGGAGAAAACGGTGACCTACATTATGATTTGGTGGACGAATATCCACCTAGTGGCTGCTTTACCGTTGATTCGTTTACCGGAATTTTAACACTTGTTCGACCACTTAATCGAGAAGAACGTTCTGAATACATACTTATTTTAAAAGCTGAGGATAATGCACCTCTTTCAGAAAGACTTGCTTCTACCGTTACAGTTAAGATACTTGTCTTAGACCGAAATGACAATGATCCGATATTTATTGCTCCAAAAATAACGAAGCTTTTCATCAAGCCAGATTCCCTTCCTGGTTAGTATAATATAATTCTGAAATTCTTTAAAATAACGTTACTGTAGTTTTGTTAATATTTTAACTGAGTTTCATCCTAGGAATGACATTAGTACGAGTTGTAGCTGTAGATAAGGATGCCGATGAAAATGGAGAAATATCGTACGTAATTAGCTCAGGAAATGCAGAGGGCTATTTTTCTGTTGGTTATAAATCTGGGTTAGTTACCCTTATGAAGCCTTTACAAAAATCTAGCGAAATTGAAATTACGGCTAATGACCATGGTTCACCATCACGCAAGTCCACTATTAAGTTGACATTTACATTAATTATGAAAAATAGTAGTGATACACCGCGATTACTACATCCTAACCCAACAATCAGAATTTCAGAAAATTATCGCATTGGAACTAACATAATAAATGTTGCTGGTTCTGCTTTGCAAGATCAAGGTATTTAAATATATTTATAGCTTTTATTTTTTTAAATATCTTTATAGTTTTTATTTTTTTAAATATCTTTATAGCTTTTATTTTTTAATTGTATGTTGTTGACTTAAACAAAAGGTTTATTGAATTAATCGAATTATGTTATATTAACAATCGTACAACTTTCCGATACTAGTTTGAGTCTTCATAAGGAGTCTTCAATACAGATTTATATTTTAAGCCGTTTCTGCCTAAAAAGTGCCAAATTTTGTCCTATATTCCAACCGATCATTTTAAGGTGGCTGGAACGCGGCAGTCACTGCAACAAGTTTTTAAGTATAACCAATAATAAAAAAGCTATTGAAAAAATTGTTACTTGCCTAAAAAATAATTTGTAAGCATTGTTATTCCTAGAAAAAAAGTTTTATAAATATATTTATTTAATTAGTCACTGCTACTTCATTCTCTCCCCCCATCATTCGCTATTTCTGCACATTACGAAGTCAATATTCCGTGAAAAAAACTTTGTAACACAATATTTCGGAAATTTCTCGGGCAAAAGTTTCGATTTCGAGTTGTAATCACTTGCTATACTTCTAAGAATAATGTGTTAGTTTTTTGAAAAGTTTGTATTGACCGTTTTTTATCACGAATCGATCAAAAATTTTCTATGGCACCTTTCTCAATAAGGGATTGTGTAAAACTTACCAATTAGAACATTTATATTTCCAGTTCTTTTCGAGGAAATTGATTGAAATTTGAATAGTGCATAAATAATGTTGCCAAAAAGCCAGGGTTAAATTTTTATAGAAATCGTATTGAAGATAAAAATCGTTCCAACAATCTTAATAGAAAAACTCACAAGGAGAGTCCATGACATTCGGGTCATGGATCCCCTAAAACACACAGACTCGACGATGGCAATACTGAGATGATATGTGCAGCTGCAGGGTCATTTTCATACAAAATATGTTTATTATCTTTAATAATAATGTGTATATAAATAATACACTTATTAGAAACAGATTTTGTTTTTAAAATTTTATTCATTAATTTTTAAGGACATACAGTTCACAATAATCTTGAAAATTGACGCTTATTTTATTATACTTACCACTCTGGTCATACAATAATCGCTCTTACATAACTAAATGCTATTATCCTGTACTTGCTGGACCTGACAGCTACCTGAAAAATTATCATAAAAACAAAGCATTAGGTACTTTTATTATGAAAATAATTTTTTTGGATAGTTTATATTTAAAAATATATACTTATATGATATTATTTTTTTCTTCATTGACAGAAGAAAGAATGCCAAGCAACTTCTTCGTTGAAATTATTATAATTATTTTAAACTTAAATAATTTCTTGATTCTTAAATATTTGTTGAATTTGATGCAGTAGTCGCATGCACACTACAAAACTGAACAGTTAGTCTATAGCATACAGTGTTCCAACTTTATCAATGGGCCTTGGTGCGATCGAAACGCCACCATATACATTCAGCTGTTGAGTTTTGTAGTCACGCACGTGACTACTTCATAACATTCAATAAATATTAAATAAATATATATTTTTGAATTGTAAAATAATAATTATAACAAAAGAGTGTTGGACACAATTTAGAATTCTTTCTTCTTTTAATGAAGAAAAATATAATATCAGATAAGTATATATTTTTAAATATAACCTATCCAAAAAAATTATTTTCACAGTAAAAGTACCTAATTCTTTGTTTTTATGTCAATTTTTCAGGTAGCTGTCATGTCCAGTAAGTACAGGGTAATAGCATTTAGTTATATAAGAGCGCAAAGCATTATTACATGACCAGCGTGATAAGTTCAATAAAATAAGCATCAATTTTTAAGATTATTGTGGACTGTATGTCCTTAAGGGTAGGGTACAGTTGTTGCGAGCCACTTTTTATTTATAGTAAAGCAACTAATTTTGGTTCTTTGCGAGCAACAAATAAATTTACTATGCAGCGCATACGTCTCGACACAAGTGCCTAAGTGTCGATTGATTAAATCAATAGGTTAAATAAGAGTTAAAATATTCCTACTAAATCGAGAATTGAATCTTATATGATGCCGTTAAACTAACTGTAGCGTATTCGTTGATTTTACTATGTAGAGTTTGCTTATACGTCATGCGTGACGTCACGCGGAGTGGGAGTGCGCTTCGACGTTACAGAGTTACCCTGTGCTCGAGTCTACGTCACGACGTGACGTCACTCCGTATAGTAGCTAGTGTAATTAATTTAAAGTACGTTATAAAACAAAAACTAGTAGATGAATTTGAAAAATTCATTTAATTTTAAAAATTTAGTTAAAGACGAAAAAAAACCGCTGCTAACTGAATTAACAGATTGCTTTCTCAAAGACACTCATATTATTGAAATTCCTTTTAAGAAATTATATTTAATAAATTATAACAAATAGCTGTTGGTTCCTATGACAACTGTCATTTGGCCAACCAATCGCTAATCGTTGCCATGGCAACATTCTTAATTTGTACAGCGGCTACAATTTTGAAAATATTGATATTATATAGAGAAACTATTGGTTGCTATGGCAACCAATCACTAATCGTTGCCATGGCAACTGTCTTAATTCCTACAGTGGCGACAGCGGTGGAAAACAAATATTTTTATTATGTAGAGAGACTATTGGTCGAATATGGTTACCATAGCGATCTGCTCACGCAGACGGTGCGGGAGCTGAAGTCTGATTCGGTGTTGATTTTGGAACTATACCGGCACCTGGGAACATAGCTCTGGGAAATGGCTGCCAGCACGAAGGCCGTTATCTGGTCGTGCGGTAATTATACGTTCCAGGGTAATGTTAACAGTACAGAAAATAGTTTTGTGAGAGCTAAACGGGGCGGAATATATTTCTACAGCTCTACTTAGTCTGACTAAAGAGTGCATTCGAGCAAGGCGGCTGTCTTAGATGGACGGAAAAAAGCCAACCACTTGGAACTGGAGATGAAATATAAAGAGGTGCGTCGAAAGCTAAGTAAAGTCATCAAGCGCAATAAGAAGAGCTCTTCAATGGAGACGTAAATTTCTACCTGACCCAGATGCTTTCAGGGCACGGATGCTTTCAGGCGTATCTTCATAAATTCAAACATGAGGATTCGCCTGAGTGCCCAACATGCGAAGGAGTCGGTGAGGATGCCGAACACGTATTCTTCGAGTGCCCGCGCTACAGTGAGGCGCGCAGAGCATGGGTGGCTGAAATTGGAGGGAAATTACAACAAAGAACCTGATAGAATCAATGTTCATATCATACACAGTGTGGCAGGCAATAACACACACACACACAGACACTCACACACACACACACACACACACACACACACACACACACATAAAAATCCTTTAAAGTGTTCTGTGAACTGATAAAAACATTTTTTTCCAAAAGTTATGACTTTATCCTTGAATTTCAAGGTTAAGGGGGTTATACACTGAAAAAGGTTCCAAAAATCAATCTTTGTTTTTCATCTCATTTAGGGCTGATGCATTTTATTGTTAAATTTTTTTATTTTCGTATTTTTATATTAAGAAAAATTCAGAAAATTTGTTAAAAACCAATATTTTTCAGTTTTTCTTAATTTAAAAATACTAAACCAAAAAATTTTAACAAAAAAAAATACATCAGTCCTGAATAACATCAAAAACAAAGATTTTAAGCCCTGTTAGATGAAAATTCATCTATCGGTTCATTCTGCAGTTTACGCGACAGCAAAAAATTTTAAATAGCCATATCTCTGTATCAAATGGGCCTACAGAGTATAGTTGGGGCTCATTTGATCAAAATATACTAGATTTTTGATAGGTATTTTAAAACGAATCCTTAATCATATACATTTTTTTCAGGTCTTTTTAGAGGAGGGAAGAATCAGTATACAACCCTCTTAAAAGGTCATTTTTTTTAAATCGCAGTATTTTTCCTATTTGGATAATTATTTTTCCTATTTGGATGATAACTTTTTAGACACTTCCGGTTTCATTTCTGTAACTCGTTCCTGTCATAAGTTCTTAGATTTCTGAACAAAAAATAACGAATTAGATCACTATGATTCGGACCGCGAAGCCAGGCCCATAAGAATAACATGGAGGCCGCGTATTAAGTAATAATTAACTATTTGACTTTTTATTCTTGAATGAGTTGAGCCGGCAGATCGTCACAAGATTATTTAGGTTAATAATTCAGATTTTAATTATAGATAAGTTAATATTATTGAATACTTCTAATTAATTATGTCTCCAATGAATTACTCCGATGAAATAAATACCGGGATATAGAAATGAATTCTTTTATATATAATTAATGCCCTTACAATTTATTTATATTGATAATAATATTACAAAGCTAAATCCTCGAAATATAGTTAATATTAATTAACGCCTTCGCAATTAGAATCACGCTCTCCAATAATATAATATTTAATATTCGCTTCGCTCGACTTACAATTAGTGCTATGCGCTGAAGTAGATTTAAAGACCTGCATCGCAGCTGATGCTTGTCCCTAGATCTAGTAGCTCGGCTGGGATGCGATTCTGAGTCTCTGCTTTCCTGGTGAAGGTACTCATGGTCCTATCGAGTTTTTGGACTCCGTAAATTATTCCTTTGAAGGTTGTTTTCCTGATGTATTGCTTTTCCGCTGTTATTCTTCAGATATTTTCAATCTTCCTCGATTTCTTGGATGTGTTGATTTCAGCTATGTATTTCTTCTCGATGTTGGCTTTTTCACTCCTAATCACTACTCGGTAATTGTCGATAATAACTAATTTTAAGAGCTCACGGTAAATACTTGTGGCTATTTCTTTGATTGATTACACCAGTCAAAAACGGGCAGCCATCCGATATGAAACTTCGGACAGGACTCAGCTGCTGTTTGTTTTGAGCTTCCTTATAAAGATAATATTTTACTAAGGTTTTCACCTTTGCAATCTTCTGATGATGAAATTAGGGCTGGTCCAAGAGATTTGAATGTGCCTTTGACTGATGGCGATAAACTTTCCGAACTGCGTTTGCAATTTTTACAATTAAAGCGCAATGTCGAGGTTTAAAGTTGTATAGTCTATGCAGTCTGAATCAAAAGTCAGATGAGATGCAAATTATTAGTAATAACTATATTTAAATGTTTTTATTAACTTTTGCTCATTAAATGCATAAAGGAGACTTAACTCAACACTATAAACCGTATAAAAATGGAATTATATGAAAATAGTCTAATTTATCTAACCAGGAGAGTGTCTCACCTCCGGAACACCAATCTGCCTGAAACTGAACAGAGTGTTTCCTTTCCTCTAAGT
>JAWWEO010019174.1:0-16500 GCA_035582975.1 Ormyrus labotus | reverse complement strand
GCCTGCAGCCGAGGACGAGTCAGCGACAAGGTAAGAACTACATCGTGTATCACGCGCTCACCAGTCTCGCGCGAGACCTAAGGATAAAGGGTAAAGCTTATAGATGTAGTATTCTAGACTTAATATTAACGATAAAAGGCTCTAGTAGAAAAGTCTACATTATAATATATGTTCTGTATATGTATGTCATGTATGTTATATGTACATTTTATGTTATAGAAAAATGACTTTATTTTTTTATTATGAACCTTAAAATCATCGAATTAAAGCAAAATTTCGGATTTAAACATTTCTAACGTTAATGATATTTCTATTTCAGACAATTTTTATGACTCAAGAACCTTGAAAATATCGAAAATCAACCAAATTCAACTTTGAAATTTTTTACCCGTTACAAAGCTTTCTTTTTGAGAAAACGATAAGAACGACTATTTTATAGCTGGGTCAAATATGCGCGCCACGCCTTTTCCGCTCGCGCCGACAGCACTCACGAATTTTAATTTAAATAACATCCAAGAAAATCACTGTACAAAAGCGACTTTCTGAAGCTCTCTGGAGATGCCCGCGTCAGTACTTTCTGCTTTTATCTCGCACACTATTTTATCTTCAGCTATGACTCCGCAATACTTTCGCACTCAAGCACTCTCGCAAATCACATCTACTCTTTACAAAGTGTCAGCAACAAAGGGCCGATAATGGCCGCTTCTTCTTCTTCGCTGGCGGTCTCCTTCTTCATCCCGATTGGTACCTCATTCGTCGCTGACGCTTATCATTCGGGTGTTAATTGATGGTTAATCGCTGGTTAAGCTTTTCGGTATTGGTGTAGCAAGTGTCACTATTACAGTGTCACCAGACTCCACCATCGAAAAGCCGCGATATCCAAAAACCACCTGTTCGCTGAGTCAGATCGGCGATTAGCTGTAGGATTCGCCAGCGGCCGCGCGCCTTTACTTGATTGCCGCCGGCTAATTCTTATTGAGAGAGAAAGACCGGCATCATCATCGGTCTTCCTCTCCGGCACCTCTACTCGATGGCGGGTACGCCAGCAAGTTGCGCAGACTCGAACGGTAGAGAGACGAGGGAGGCGTATCTATCTCTCTCTCGCACTCGCAGAGTTTCAGCGCCGCACGTGACGTCACTGGATATGAATGTACGCGCGGCGATGGTGCTTCGTTGCCGGTCTCTTAGTCGCCGGTGTTTCTCCAGCTGTACCTGCCACCCTTGGCTGATGCCTCTCTTCTACGATGATATCGCCTTGGCTGCTCTTTTTCGTCCGACTACGAATGAGCTCTTGTCAGCTGGTGCACTCGTTAGTCTGTTTCGTTGTCCAGGAATTTAACTACAGCTTGTAATTGAACAATGCTGCTTCGTTGAGAACTTCGTCGTCGGATGCCACGTCACTGTTAGCCCCTTACGGAAAAGAACTATAGTTTCTACTATAGTAAAACTATAGTAAAACTATAGTAAAACTATAGTAAAACTCTAGTTACTATCACAATGCTTCCTCTAGGAGGAAGCAAATATATAGTGTTAATTTATAAATAATAATAATAATAATAATGAATATATATGTGGAATTTAGACATAATTATTTTGTACAGTAGCAGTTTATGTTACGTTAAAAGTATAATTTTATGATTTTCTTTTTCAAAAGAAAATTTTCAAACCGGAAGTAAGCCAGAAGTAAATAGGAAGTGGAACGGAAGTAATAAACCAGAAGTAAATTTATGATATATTAATATATCAATATATTAGTCTATGTAATACATTAATATATCAACTATTAGAAAATAAAGTGACGTCATAAATGAACGCCGGACGATGGCCGACCAGTAGCATCTTAATATGTAACGGTCAATTTTGCCTGGGATGGTAATTCAGCGGAAGGGACGAGGAGTCCGGGTTTTTAAATAACAAAAGAGTCGAGCAAGTTTAATACATATATTGCTAAAGCGATAAAAAAAATACAAAATAAAACAAAGTAAACAATTTATCATGGAAAGAAAATTAAGTAATTGATTTCGGGTTTGAAACAAAAAAATGAATAATTCTAATTTTGAATTATTCCTTAATAAAAAAAATATTCGTAAATAAGAAAATAAAAAAAAATATGTCGAAACAAAAAAAAAAGACGTCGGCTAGTCGAGGATGATTATCGGTGGCTCGCACTCCCGGGATCTACAACATTCAGCTTGATAATTATTACGATCAAGTCCCTCTGCCGGTAACGCAGGACCATGCCACAGCACAAGACGGAACTAAATTATCGGTTGTACATACTAATTACATCCGCGCTACTTTACTTATAAATCCTAACCTAACTTAGCTTATCTCAAGCCTATGGCGGGAAAGTACGGGGGGTTGGCGTTAACCTGCTACGAAGGCTCTCGTGGCAGGTAAACCCCTAAATCAAGAAACTGACGTAAGCTCGCGTATGGCTTCTTGGTCGTAAAGTGCGAAACGGATCAGTACGGACGTTTCCGGGTTATTCTGCCACGCAGGCTCACGTCGGCAAGTTAACTCGGTCGGCGGGTTCCGGGGGAAGACATAGGCTCACGTCTTCGCCATAACTGTCGGTCGGAGAGGTTCGGAGTCGGGTCGGGAATCCTTGGTTTCGAATAATGACATCACGTAGGCTCACGTGGATGTACTTATTCGTCAGGGGAGCTCATGAGCATTCGTAGGCTCACGAAGTACTCAGGAGCTCTGCCCGAGGCGGACTGGTCTGCTCCGACGCCGGCGGCTCTTTATATTGGGCCCACGCATGCGCAGAGGTGCGCTCGGCGCCGGAACGGTAAGCGCCATCTAGCCTTATGGCTGATGCGCAATTCAACGACGGAAATTGGTCTGGACAAAATCTCGCTTTACAGATGGCGCAATTGTCGCGCGTATCTGAAACCTTGTCCAGACCTATCATCGACCGAGAACAACCGCGTGGAGCAAGAAAATCCAAGGTCGCAAACCCCATGGTTTTCCCATGAGATTCCATGTAACTGTGGGTGGCGAGACTTATGGTCGCAAATGGTTTTCCTGTACCCCACCGGTGTGCCCCGATCGGTTACGCGGAACGTGGAACGGTTTCCGCCCTAACATCGGTTGTTCCTCTATGTATCTTACATACTCCAAGATAGTCCGGTTCGTGTGCCCATCTAGGAGTATTTGCGGTTATGTGCCCGCGCGTGACCGACGAACAAACCTTATGTCGCGCGTCAGCTGACGCGAGCGCGTCTATGTACGTAAAACCACCTGTCTATTCATCTTGAGGATGCTGTTCGACGTCTCTCGGCAACGAATCGGTCCAGGTGCGGATTCGTTGCTGCTTTCTACTCTCATTTTCTCGTGCATACTCTTTATTTACATTTTCCTAACCTCACTCATACTATCATCTCATGCTCTATTCGCTGAAACCGTCTCTGGGATAAGCCTTTTCATTTCTATTAACATTACTTATCTACATATACTTTTATTCTAACTTTTCTTATACTTTAATCTACTTTTCTATACTTATTTTAGTGTTGGCGGCGGCTAAACCTGCCTGCGGCAGCTTCGGTTTTGGCCACAGGTTTTTCTAGTCAACTTTTGTGTTTTTCAACCGATCTTTTTGAAATGAATTTCCACCATAGCATAAATTATTACTAACTTTTTCCACCCTTAACCTTTATTTCTAATTAAAGTTATGATTCAGACAATTTTGTGAGTCTGTAACATAACGACTCCCCTTCGAAACTCCAGCCTTTTCTTCTTTCCCTTAATCCTTCTATTTCCATATAGACTAACATCCAAATATTTTATCACATCTTTCCACCATTTATTCTACCCACTACACTTGACTGTTAACTTTCCCTCAGGAAAAGCTGATGTGCCTTTCTTAGATCTAGGGTGAGGAGAGAATCTCATCACAATATAATAAATTTTTGTATTAGAAATTTGTAGAAAAATTTGACTTTTTTTTGTTATAAAACTTAGCGGATGGAATCCTGAAGGTAAAAATAATGGTCAAAGATTAACTTTTGAATGGCAAATTATCTGGCGTTGAAATATGAAAAAAAAGACGTCATGGAAGAATCCGAAGGGTTGTTTTAACCCCTTTAAGAACATTTTTCGGTCGATAAAAATATGTATTTTTTTTATCTCCTACTTCACATTTGAATTTCAAGACAATCGTCGGTAGAAACCATATTTTCACTAACTATTATATGAAATTGAGGGCCCCTGAAACACGTTCACTTTAACTTTGTTGGATATTACACTATATATGTTGAAAATAGGCTAGCAAAGTATAAGGGAGGAAGCTAAATAAAAACTAAAACACAAGAGTTTACAAGTTTAATTAATAGTTTATTTTAAATGATTTACTCTAATTCTTAAAAACACTATTCTATTATAATACAAAAATCATTACGATTCTAAACATGCAAGGGAACGACAAATCGGTCCGCGCTGTCAAAAGACTGTGAGGAGCGCGCTCGGTTGACACGCTTCTTGCTTGGGGTTGCACACAAACTTCCTAAAGAGGGCAGCGCCTGTGCTCATATACCAACAATGTATAATAAGAATTAATATCTATCATAAATGTTATATACGATACATATTTATAGTGACTATAGTACATATTTGTAGTGACTTCCATGTAAATATTCTATAAAAATCCCTTTCTTCTAAGTCAATTATTATTTCTTTAAATATCTGTTAGTGATTGTAAGACAATAATCTATTTTTCAAACAGCACCGTCTTATGACCCGGAATATTTTTTCGAGTGAAGAACAGTTTTTCCGTGATACCGACCGTGTCCACAGGTTGTGGGTCGTGGAACATTTATAGAAAACACTCTCCTGCAAATTTTAATTTTTTTGATGCGAATAAGATGGCACGTAGTGTTTTCGAATGGATTTTTCGTGCTGAACACGAACCTGGGTTTCAACACTACGTGTTGAATTTATTTGTCCCATCACGTAACGTTCTTGAGAAAATGGGGGTTGAAACCCCTAAAAATGGTGTTTTTAGCCAGAGCTGAACTATGACATGCTATAAACGTCGCTACTATCTGAAATTAAAGGCTAAAACAAGCCCTTTCAAATGCTTATTAGCATTTGTTTAAGAGTGGAGGAAGAAAATGAAAATTCTAGACAAAAACATACACTCCCGCTCTAAGCGATCATGTAATTAATTTGGCATTCGGCTCATTGAAAAGGGTTCATTTCAGCCTTTAATTTCTGATATTACCAAAGTTTGTAGCTCGCCATGGTTCAGCTCTACTATTTTTCAAAAATGGTTAAAAACGCCGGCTTTAGGGGTTTCAACTCCTATTTTCTTAAGAAAGACTAGTGACATCTTATTCGCAAAACTCATGTAGGGCAGTGAAATCTCTCTATGGATAGTCGCGAATAACGGCTAAGAGACTTTTTCCCTGGACGGAATAAACGACCGCGGACAAAGGAACCCGAAAACCAATTAACTACGAATCGGAGTGACATAAATAGATTTAACCCAGCAATGGGAAATCTTCCCACTTCCTCGGAATTAGCCGAACCCTATTCGGATTGTAAAGGGGGGAAGGGGTCAATTCACTTTTCAAGGAACTGGCAGTGGACCACTTGGCTGCTGGAGCCATTCCTGAAACGTCAAGCGATAGTTCAGAGATTGCCATGAAGAGGAGCAAAGGAGGTCTTGAATCATTTCTTATCATTTTGAAGACAACGGCCGCAGATTGTAAGGGACCACTAGTCCGTTAAATCTTCCGCCACGCACGCGCGTAATTAGATAAGGGGTGTGGGGACGATGACTTCGCGAATATTGAACGCGTTCGATCGGGATATGTCTGAAACGCGTCGCGCTCGAAGGCTCAGACGCTTGCGAGAAAGCCGAGGCGAATCACGGCTCAATAATCGTCATTAGCATTATCTCCCGACCGTTAGAAAACCCAGTTGGGGTAAGTAAAGTTAAATACAACTTTTGAATTCGGTAAAAAGAATAGCTTCTAAATTTTCCCATCGGCTACTAGTGTTTCATCGATCCGGAAGAGGCAACCCCGGCGCGCAGTGACCAGGGGGAATCGGCCCAAACATCGCCAACATCCCCTCACCGGAGTTGGGCTGAATTGGTCTTGCGTCACCCCGGATGCCGTCAGCGGAAGCGCCGGCTACTCTTGTAAGTGCGAGCGAGAGTGTTGCGATAAAGCGTGCAAGAGTTCCGCGATTTATTTGTAATATTAAATAAAATTTTTGACCTAGCTACCACGAATCTGAGGATACCCTCTTTTTTCTTACTCAAACCCTGTTGAGTCCTTTCAATTGGCGCCCAATGTGGGGCCAGAATCGTGGATGCTAAAAATCTAATTGTCGCGTGAACGTTATTAGTTAGCGTATGGTTATAACGAGAAGAAGAAAAGGCGTCGATATAGAAAAAATGTTGGACGCGACGGTTGACGATCTAAAGGACCAAATCAAACGCTTAGCCACCGAATCGTCGGCAGCGGCTAAAGGAAATAACGTGCTAAGAGACCAAATTAAAAATCTAACGGAGACTAATAAGGATTTAATGAAAAAACTTGAAACGTGTATGAATAACATCAGTCAACAACAAACGGCTCAGATTTCGGAAAATGTGCGCGAAAATCATAATAACGATTCGAACTCCGAAATACAACGGACAAGCAATGACAATGTATCTAATAATAGTATACCGGTAAACGCAAATATTGGAGGCAGAGAATTAGGCTTGAACACGAGCTTAGTGAACGGAATTTTAAATCACTTCGAAACACTTCAAGTAACAGTACCGTTACCAACCTACGACGGTGACAAAGGCAATCCAGTCGAATTTTTTAGAAAAGATGGAAAAGTACTTCGTTCGTAAACGTGTAGGCGAAAATTTCAAAATGTTGATACTTGAAGACGCTCTTAAAGGTCGAGCCAAAATTTGGTATGAGCTCGAGCAAGCCCGTTTATTAACTTCGGACATTTCAAGCACGTTTTCCTCAACGAATTTTACGCAATAGAGGCGCGAATGAAACTAAAAACCCAGTGGGCAAGCAGGCGATTTAAATCACAAGATCAATCATTTCTCGAGTATTTTAATGAGCAATTGCGAGTAGCGAAATACTTCACTCCTCGCATGGACGATTATGAAATAAATTACACAATAATCAAGCAGCTTCCACAACGCGCACGAGATGTGCTAGCCACCATAGACCACGCAGACACAAGTCGAGTCTCCAAAGCCCTCGGCAGGTTGGACGAAACGCATAAGGAGAATAATGGGCCTTCTTTCGAAAAAACGTCTTTTCAAAGGGACAGAAGACCCGTGGTTAATCATTTAGGCGGAGCACCTCGAAGCAGACCTTATAACGTAAATCATTGGAATTCGGGAAATATACATAAATCGCAAGAAAATTGGCGTACGCGATCGAATAACAGGTTCGGTAATCCGATGTTTATATTACCCGACACATCGCGCCCGCCGCCTACTGAGCGAGAAACGCCGAACCTTCAAGAGCGTTCAAATAATAATACTAATGTAAGCACGACGGCTCCCTGGCGAAACGCGAACGCGCGCGTAAACACTTTGACATCGTCCGATTTTGTTAGCGATCTTTGCTGGGACGTAGAGGCGTATGAAGGCGCAGAAGAAGCGAATGTTGAGGAGCGAGTCGTGAGCCCGCGAATGCTTGTGGCATTTTTTAATAAAAATATAACAGTTCTCATTGACTCCGGCAGCGACGTAACGTGTGTCAGCGAAGAATTTTATTTGTCGGTTAAGGACGTGCAGGATATTCCGGAGTTGCCCTTTGCAAATCTCGGTATTCGTGGAGCAATCAGCAAAAAAACAGTTACCGTTAAAAGAAAAATTCAACTCTCCATGCATTTCTGGAATTTTTAAATTACGCATACGTATTTAGTAATTCCCGGTTTGTCCTCCAATGTAATTATTGGTGTTGATTTCCTTAAGAAACACGGCGGCGTTATTAATTTGAAAACAGAGTCGGTCGAATTATGCGGGGAAGCGTTACCCGCCGGATTAGTGACGTTTAAAACGAATGCGGAAAATTTTGAAAATAAAGCATGCTAAAGTTTGCATTTACGCGTAATAGAGATTTATAAAGACATGTTTAATTGTCGTCAGGAATCACAAGAAACGTGCAACGATATTAGCGCAATTTCGAATTTGCCGAGTATGGGGGGTGTACTGCAAATAAATACATCGCAAAGCAGCAGCGTTCATACCGGCCGCGGCGCGCACTCTCAAGCGTTCACAGCAGGTGAAGATAAAGAAAACACAGCAAGCTACGCACTCAACATCGAACATCTCATTGACGACTACGTACGAGAACTCGAGGATTTGAGCGAGAATCAGAGGGAAGTTGTCACAAGTTTATTCTTAAAACACAAGCGAGTCTTCTCGAATAAGCCAGGGTGCTTGAAGGGCTACGAGCATAGTATTCGGGTAATTTCGAATAAACCCTTCGTTCGTAGACCGTACCTGGTGCCGCTGCATTTAAGACCACAAGTCGACAAAGAAATCCAGGACATGGAAAAAAGGGTATTATCCGCAGGTCAAATAGCGAATATTGCAATCCGTTGCGTCTAGTCACTAAGAAAGACGGAAGTCTCCGAGTATGCCTGGACGCTCGCCATTTAAATAAAATTGTAATCGCGAAAAATGAAGTGCCGCAACAATTAGAGCAATTGTTGTTGAAGGCAAGCGGCGTGAATTATTTATCAACAACTGACCTCGTTAAGGGATACTGGCAAATAAAACTCGCCGAGAACTCCAGGAAGCTAACAGCATTTCTGCATAACGGTCTCATGTATGAGTTTACGAGAATAGTGTTTGGAGTCAAGGACTCAGGCCTTGCATTCATTAGCGTCTTGAACGATGCGCTGGGATCCGAAGTGACGGAGTTTGTAAACTCGTAGATAGACGACCTGCTCATCATGTCTAAAACATTCGAAGAGCACGCGGCGCATTTAGATAAGCTATTTTCAAGATTAGCAGATCGCGGTCTGACACTGAGCCTAGAAAAATCGCGATTCTTTCACGATTCAGTCCCGTTTTTAAGATTCATTTTAACAAGAGAGGGCATCCAGCCGGATCCGGAAAAGTTGGGCGTAATTCGTGATTTTGCGACGCCGCAAAATAAACAACAGCTGCAATCATTTCTCGGCGTCTGCGGGCATTACAGACGCTTCAGCGTCAGGCACTCGAATTATGTGGAACCTTTTCGCGACCTATTGCAGAACAATTCTTTGTGGGAATGGACGAAAAGGCATGACGATGCGTTCCGGCAACTAAAGGAAAACTTCATGCGCTGTGTTACTTTAAGTCATTATATGCCAAGCATCAAGTTTTTCCTTCAGACAGACGCGAGCGATATTGGAATCAGTGGTATATTACATCAAGAGGATGGCGATGGGCAGCCACGAATTGTTTCCTTAGTCTCGCGAGTGTTTACGAAATATGAACGAAACTATACCGTAACAGAAAAGGAACTATTGGCCATCATTTATTCGGTGTTGAAATTTCGCTATTATTTGATCGGTTCCTCCTTTGACATCGTCACTGATCATAAAAGCCTTACGTTTCTTTTGACGTCGCCGTTTAATGCGCTGGATTCTTTGCCTACAAGAATACGATTTTCATATTCGTCACTGTAAGGGATCGGAGAATATAATAGCAGATTTTGTCAGTAGGAATTTTCCCAATGTAAGCGTCGAAGGGCAGACTAACTATTCGATTAGGCGCTGCGTGCAACAGTTACCGCGCGACGATGTCGATACGGAAGATTTGACCACCGTTAGGCTTATCGCGAAACTCACTGTGCAGCCCGAATTGATCAACCAACTGCAAAGTATTGGCGAACATCAGCGACGCGATAAAATTTTGAATACCTTTAAATCGAAAAAATCAGGGGTTTATCAATTCATTGAAGAGAATCGCATTCAGTACGTGAAAGCGCATAAGGAGGACTCGTGGAAATTGTTCCTGCCTCTCGCTCTTACACTCGTCACGCTGCGTAGCACGCACGAGCAGCTCGGACGCGCCGGCGCCTATAAATTGTTCAAAAATTTATCGTAGTTTTTCTTTTGGTGCGGAATGAGGCGTGATATAAATAGTTTCACGAAAAGCTGTGATCTGTGCCAACACGTGAAGTTTCTGAACTATAAAATGGAAGGCGGATATCAGTTTCTGAAGGCAACGAAACTGAACGAGTTGATCTCAGTTGATTTCTTTGGACCGCTTCCTCGCTCCGTAGGAGGATTACAATATTTGTTTGTGCTCCAGGATGTTTTCACAAAATTAGGAACAATTTACCCTATCAAGAGTGCTACGACGCGTATATGTTTGACGAAACTTATAGACCTATATTTCGAAAAAGTAGGGAAACCCGATCGAATTTTGTCTGATCATGGGACACAGTTCACGTTCCCGGTTTGGAAGTCGACTTTGGAAGCTCATGGAGTCACGGCTCTATTCTCGTCAATCCGACATCCTCAATCGAATCCTATTGAACGGACGATGAGAGAGATCGGGCGGCTTCTGCGTACGTACTGCACCGATCGTCATACTAAGTGGGCTAAGTACGTATCGTTCGTTCAAGACTGCCTCAATTATACTGCGCATCAGAGCACTGGATTTACGCCGTATTACCTCCACTACAACGAACAGTCGAGCGACAAATTTTTAGAGTGGTTTTCTAAGCTGCGTGAAGTACCTTTACCGCGCGAGATTCAACTTCGTAGGGCGAACGAAAATTTGCAGAAAACGTTTGATCAGCGTTGCAAATCTCAGAAAAGTGTGTCGACAGTCACTCTAGCGGTTGACGACCTTGTGCTTTTGCGTGTTCCGCATGCCTCGCAGAAGCTTTTTCATGTATACGAGGGACCTTATCGTATATCCCGATGCGTAGGGAATAATGCATTTGAGCTAGTCGCACCGGATGACGAGACGCAAGTCAAAGGTGTATATAACCGATACAATCTCCGAAAATATCACGCGCCGAGAACGAATGTTGTGTAAAGGCAACTGATTTTATATTTATAAGCGTAAAATGTATATAATGTAAATATCATCATCGAATTTAGAATGTAAAAATTAGACTATTAATCAACTGTAATGCGCGTGCGAATAGCGGAAATTTTTTATAAATTGCTCTGTACTTCGTAGGGCCTCGATGCCAGTGAGTCTGACATCGAGGGGGGGTGTCTTGTAAGGGACTACTAGTCCGTTAAATCTTCCGCCGAGCACGCACGTAATTAGATAAGGGGGGGGGGACGATGACTTCGCGAATATTGAACGCGTTCGATCGGGATATGTCTGAAACGCGTCGCGCTCGAAGGCTCAGACGCTTGCGAGAAAGCCGAGGCGAATCACGGCTCAATAATCGTCATTAGCATTATCTCTCGACCGTTAGAAAACCCAGTTGGGGTAAGTAAAGTTAAATACAACTTTTGAATTCGGTAAAAAAAATAGTCTCTAAATTTTCCCATCGGCTAACAGTGTTTCATCGATCCGGAAGAGGCAACCCGGTGTGCAATGACCAGGGGGAATCAGCCCAAACGTCGCCGACATCCCTTACCGGAGTTGAACTGAATTCGTCTTGCGTTACCCCGGATGCACTCAGCGGAAGCGCCGGCTGCTCTTGTAAGTGCGAGCGAGAGCGTTGCAATAAAGCGTGCGAGACGAGTTCCACGATTTATTTGTAATATTAAATAAAATTTTTGACCTAGCAACCACGAATCTGAGGATACCCTCTTTTTTTTTACTCAAACCCTGTTGAGTCCTTTCAAGATGATGGAGACAATCATGGGGAACCAGGAAAAAAGATGCAGAGGTCTAATGCTACGGAGGAATCCCCTAAACCGAGCAAATCAAACTTGCCAACTACCGACAGGAAAAAGCAAAAAGGACGCACTCCTAAAGGAGGAGAAAGTAGCAAAGAAGGCTAAACCCTCGACAAGCTTCGCCTCACCGGAAGGCCGTCAGATTGCCATTGGGGATCGCTTTGACCTAGATGGCAAAATGATGGTCAAAAGGTGGATGGAAATGAAGTCGCAGATGCTGCTGACTATTGCTGGGATGGACAACGGTGGCAGCGACGTGATGGGCTTTGACGGTGTCTTCTGGCAGAAAGGCGTCAACGTCGTGGGATGTAGGAAGAGGGAGTCACGTGACTACCTAACACGTGTCTTTCACGACTGCGGCGAGATCTGGCAGAAGGCCCAAGTGGAAGTCATGCCAATGTCATAGCTGCCATTGCGGAAGATGATTTCGCTGAGGATCCCCCCTGATGGAAGTTAGGCTTCCAAATGACAGGAATGGCAAAGGACTAACTGGGGCTGCGAGTGGTTCAAATTAATTTGCATCATGGCTTGGCAGCCACGGAGGCCCTGATGCAGTTCATGACTGAGGAGAAATTGAATGTAATCTTAGTACAGGAACCTTACCTCACTAGAGGCAAAATCCGGACACTAAGCACACGAGAGTATATCTTGCTACACAGTCAAGCAACAGGTAAGATAGCGTATATAATAGCTAGGAAATCACTTAAAGATAATTAAGGTATAGTCTGAAAAAAATTCTTTATTTTATATTCTATATTTGTAGAAATGTAACTGTGTTTTAGTTACTTAAAAATAAAGAAAGAAAATAATTTTCAGCTTATTTAAATCAAATTTTAAAAAAGTTGGCTTAAAAAGGTAATCAAAACAGGGATTTATTGAAAATGTCTTCTGTGGAGCAAAATTTGAGATATGACTATAAAACTGAAGTTTTCTAATATGTAATGCCAAGCACTATAACTTCAAAGAGACTTTTGTTTCTAAACTTAAAAATACATTTTTAAAACCATTTTAAGTCAGCAAAACGTTAAGAAGGTGAAAAATGTTCCATTTTAAAAAATATAACTATCAATAAAAAATGACAAATTATTTTAAGAATAGAAGCCTCTGTAACTTTTTTGTAAACATAATCACCAACGTGCATGCATAGTTTCTGTTGAATCTAAAATTGTCCCGCAAGGAACATTTTAAAGGTTGAAGAAGTTGATTTTGGAAAATCAAGATTAAAGATTCTCACAGAAACACTGAAGGTTTTTTACTTGGGCACTGCAAAATTTTCCAACAGCAGACAACACTCCTTTCTGCTTTCTTAGTAAAGTTTCTGAGTGTTGCTGATATTTTTTTTACTGCAGTATACCTTCCTCTTCTGCTTCTCTTGTGAGGAATGCCTTTGCTGCCCACTTGTGTCTGTTTTTCTTACAAAGCTTAGCCTACTACTCGATGCTACTCGAACTGCTATTTCTCCAAATAAGTGCATGCATACCCTCATTTGTATTTTGTGATTTGCTCCTTACCCAGCATATCAACAATTTTAAAGATATTCTTGAAAATCCAACAAATCCGATGCCAACAGAGTTTATACTCTCAACAATTTTTTTATTATCTAAAAATGGAGAATTATTTTTCACAGTAACCCGAGGACTTGAACATGGCCGCAACACAAGGATTTTAAAACTATTTGATAAAAATCTAATAGATACATTAGTTTCTGTTGTCATAGTTGTTTCACTGCATTCACTGCATTTAATGGTTTTAAATAAAATCTTCCAAGCTGCAAAATGAACTAGTAAAAATTGTCCATGCGATGTTGTTGAATCAACAGATATCTCTGATGGATTTTTCAAATCACTTTCAGGATTGTCAATTTTTCTTTTTTTGCACTATGGCAAGTTGCTGGATGACAACTTCTATTTACTGGAATCATGAAACAATCAGTAGCAGCCGACGTATGCAGTATTCTGTGTATGTGCCATAACTAGGGTATATTCTAACTGAAGCCAAATTCTTACGTCAGCTTACGAATTTAGACCAATTAGTCTATCTTCATTTCTATTAAAGTAATGGAAAGACATATAATACACAAAAGAGACCACAACGATTGAAAAGCAGTGTTTAATGCAACACGCTTACCTTAGAGGGTGTCGGTAGAAAGTACCTTGCACGCAGTAGTAGGCACTGTTAAAAAATCCCTAATGAATAAGAAAAACACACTAGCTGCATTTCTTGACATAGGGGAAGCTTTCAATAATGTAAAAACCAAGTCCATAAGAAGAACTTTAGAATCGCTGGAGGTGGAGCGTACGATCACCGAATGGATAATAAAAAAGGGAACACCTCCATCAGCAAGAAGACAATAAGAGGCACACCGGAAGGAGTGCTATCCCCGCTTTTGTGGTTGGCTGTTGTAAATAAGAACCGTGTCTCCTTCAAGGACAAAGGAATAAAAATAATAGCATACACGAACGATGTAGTAATACTGATCACAGACAAAGATTTGTTAACAAACAGTGAAATGAAGGCTACGCTAAAAGAACCATCAAAGTAGGTACATGAGAACGAACTAGGAGTAACCCCTACCAAGACCAACCTCATTCTGTTCACAAGAAGATACAAAATACCAAATTTCCAAAGCTTGAAGGAAGCATATTGACACTCTCAAACTCTCCTGGAAAAAGAATTTCGAGGAAAGAATGAAAAACAATCAATGCATATTATGCATACAAGAAAATGTTCGGAAGAAGATGGGGTCTCCAACCGTACATCATTCATTGGATGTACATTGCGATCATAAAACCGATCATTACGTATGGAGCTGTAGTCTGATGGGAAGCCAAAAAATGAGGTAAACAGAAAAAACCTCACTAATGTTCAAAGGCTAGCAGCATTAGGAATTACGGGGACAAGAAATAATATGGCACAAGCCGCATTAGAAGCGATCCTAAATCTGCCACCTCTGGAATTCAAAGGACTCGCGGCAAAGGGAGTTCTAAGCTTAAGGGAAGGAAACCTTTGGAAACAAGCCAACCACGAACATTCCAGGATATTAGCAGAGATAAGAAAAATCTAATGCAACAACAGTCCAAGCCTTCTATACGAGCCAATGCACTACGTGATAGCCAAAAATAACTTTGGATACAGTATCAATATATAAATCCCCAGAAAAGAGTACTGGAAGGCCAACTCAGTCATAAAAGAACAAGAGACATTAGTATATGGGGATGCCTCGGTAACCAATATAGAAGTGGGTGTAGGGATCTACTCAGAGGTCCTAAACATCCAAAAATCCTATAGGCTTAAAAGTGAATTCAGTACTCTCGGGGTGGAAATCCAAGCGATAAGAGAGGCAGCCAAGCTGATACAAAAAAGAGACATGCTAAATGGCGACTTAACTATTAATACGGACAGCCAAACTGTGTGATGAGTTGTCAGAAAGCACTGTTATGGATCTGCAACAGCAAAGTCAGTCTATGCTGGGTTCCCGGTCACAGAAAGGTAAAAGGGAACAACAAATCAGACAGACTGGCAAGGATAAGACTGACTCTGCAGAGGCAATATTCTTACTACTTCCACCGATCAACATACTGAAGGACATTATTGAGAACATCGTCCGCGGTAAACAGACGAAAGCCTGGATAAACCATAGAGATGGCGGCATAGCCCGGAGTCTGTCTCCTAGGATAGATGAAGCAGGACTAAAATGATTGAAAAACAAAATGAACCTAGTAAGCACTCTCACAGGAGTTGTCACAGGAAATTGCGCCATCTGGTCAATCTCAAAAGATGGAGAATCTCAAATGATGACTACTGTAGACAGTACGACATAGAAGAGACGACCGAACATCTACTGTGCGATTGCCCAGCACTAGGATTGGTAGAAGCTGCAGAGATGGATATTGGGAAAGTAGCAAGATTTGTGGGAAGTTGGAAATACTTCAAAGCAATGAACTGAGAGAGGGTTAATTGGTTTTTGGTTTCACGAAACCCAGGGTAGCCCAATGAACTCCAGGTATCGAAGTTAAGATGAGAAGTATAGGACTGAATTCTTCAACCTAATCTAAGCTAATCTATCCTAACCTAACCATCTTATGAATTTTTATATTTTTAAGATTCTTCATTTTTATATTGGTACCGTGCAATAATTATTATAAATAATAATTAATTAATAATAGCCTTTACGCTTAGTTTTAGTTTAGCTCCAAAAATGTAAATAAACAGAACTTGCGATTTGAATTTTCCGCCTGTCAAACGTGCGCGAGCGTAGTACCGGCGCGCCCGCTAGGTGGTGTCGGCCGACCCGCAACCAGACAGCGAGACAGTTCGGCGGGTCAATACCCTTCGCTGACCAAGCGACCACTATCACGGAAAGGCACCTTTTTGTAGATGTGGTCAGATTTATATCTGCCGATACCTTTCAGTGAATAAAGGCGAGCTTGAGTTTTTTTTTTTAAAAAGAGAAAAATCTCTTTTTATTTCAAAAATCTTCCCTCCCCTCCTGAACTAGCACTTCAACGACGGCTTTCGAGTTGATTTTATCATCGAGACCAATATTAATGGAGGCATCCCCTCTATAGTTTAAGATTTTTCTGGAAATACACCTCTCAGCCTCTACGTAAGAGACTGGCTGAAGCCCTTCTGTTTCCCCACCTTGATTACTGTTCGATA
>JAWWEO010019173.1:0-16536 GCA_035582975.1 Ormyrus labotus | reverse complement strand
TCGCTAGGCTAAGGAGAGACATATGTGTCAGTTTGGGTGAAATCTGTCACCCGGATGTCATATACTCTCCTTGTTAGATAAAATTTTTAAACTACTCGCGTATATCGATTTCAATTTAAAGTTTTAATGGAATGTGTGAAGTCACGAGTAACCGTGAACTTTTGATATATCGAAGTTAAAATTGAAGTAATTTTATTGGATTTATGAACCTTATTTTAAAAGTTTTTAATTCTTTTCATTAAAATGTTAATTTATCAAAACCTATAAAAAAACAAACGCAAGGACTTGAGAACTTTTCTCTCATCCAGTCAATTACCTCTGCATAAAAAATTCTTCTCAGCTAGACTTTGACATTTACCGCTTTATTAGCTCCCACATAAAATTTTCAATTAATAAAGAGTCGCGTTTACGATGCAATTTTAAGAATCCTGCGCGCGCGACAGCCGCCACTTCGAATTCCAACCTGACAATTGTACTCCCGAGCCATAATAAAATGTAAAATTAACCGCCGGCCGATAAAGCAAACGCGAATGATCTAAGAGCTGCTTGTGCAATTTACCTTGAGATTCCGTATTTTCCAAGAGTTTGTCGCTCGGCTGTTTCCCCTGCTGAGCCAACGCCACGAGTGCCAATCCCTTGTAGAGTCCACTCCTGGTCAAGTAGCCTGTTTTGCTGTCCACCAGGTCCCATATCTGAAAATATATATATATATATTTTAGCGAGCTGTCGAGTGCATTTGGAGGATTAAATTAGTTTGGCGTTTTTTAATTAAGTTCTAAAAGAAATTTATTGATATTAACTTTTATATAATATTTTCCTTGATGTATGAAAAATATAGTTACAAGCACGAATAGGTATTTGTTTTGTAATAACCGAGTAAAAAGTAATTTTTTAAAAGTAACACTGGAAAAAATGCAATGACACACCCAATGCTTTTATAGGATTAAAACTTTAATTAACTTTACTAAGTAGTTTATTTAACGAACGGTACATTTTTTAAATTCAACGTTAGTTTCAAAAATTATAATTATTTTATTAACTATTATACTATTATACTTCTTAACAAATAAGAATATTCACTTAATGTAATCAATTATTTTAAAGTCCTTATAATAATAAAATACATGTTTCTAATAAAAAATTTTATTCTACAATTTAAATTCATTTGACCTTTAATATTTTCTATAATAAATGTGCCGGTAACTTTTACGAGAATATTCTCGTCACGCACATTATTAAATGTTTTATGACTCATTACAAAATCCAATTTTCAAATTATTACAGAGAACGTTCTTACAGCATTCTTATAACAAAATTACTATAAACTTTATAAATTTTTATTGAATAATCTTTTAGATTAAAATCCAACCACTTTTTTCAAATCCACATTGACTCCCCGTAAAACATAACAACAAGCCACCAAAACCCCGCGATGAAAACCAACGTTCCCACATCGCTAATCCAAGCCGCTTTTCCGATATCCTCGAGCGGCCGAAACGCACGGCATATCATTTTGCGCTTGTTATCGTTCCCCCCGAAACGAGCGTTTCCTAAAAATACCGTCTCGCTATCTCTAAATACCGGCGCGGAATCAGAGAGCCCTCCGGTGCAGCCCGCGCGCGGCCCGACTCGCTCGCGCCTCGTTCGCGCGAACGAAACTGCACGGACCGCCGCGGGCATTCCACGGATTTTTCCGCCTCGCTCGCCTATTCACCGCGAGTGCATACAATATATATATATATACGTACACTCGTCTGTCCCTCTTCTATTTTTTTTTTTCGAGCGCACCGCGAGCCCGCATCATCGCGCACGACGAGCGTATATATATGTATATCGCGCGCGTGCATTGTGTCATCGTGGGGGCTTCAAAGGTGTTTCGCCGGTTTTACTGCTTTTTTGTTTTTTTTGTAGGCGCTTCGCCGCTGCGCATTTTTAATGAAGATCGCCGCGGGTTCGTTGTTGTTTTATTGTGGGAAGGGAGCGAGGATAACGTTGCGTTTTACGAGGAAAAGCGAACAAATTGCATGAATTAAAAGAGCGTTTTTGCAATTATTTGTAGGAGACGAATGAAACTTGGGAAGAGGATTTTTAAATGCGCTTGTTGAAGGCGTTGCAAATTCTTAACAAATATCGAAAGTAAATGTGCGGAGATAGGCTAATCAACACCAAACATGTTTTGTCAGTTATATTTACAAATATTGTATACTGTTGTTGTTTTCTTCAATATCCTTATTAAATTTCCGACGTGAAACTATTTAATTTACCATCAATAATTCACTTTAAAAAAGCAGCCAATAATTAAATATCTACGAATAAACCGAATCTTCTATATACGTCTTTAATTAGAACCCCGAGCCATCCCCCTCCGAACTGCATTTTGCGACGCAGCATTCCACTTCCTCTATCGCCGTCGAAACCGCGCAGCCCTAATAATTTTAGACGCAGCGAGAGAGAGAGGGAGAGAGAGGCAGCAAACAAGGGAAAGATGGCTCGTTAGCGTCGGATTCGGACTTGACCTTCGGCCGTCCCGTTTAGTTTCCGTTCGCGTCAACGAACTCTAATTGCCAATTACGCGCGATATAAAAGAAACGCGCGCCGCGCGGTGTCGAAAATAGTGGAGCGGAGCTCGCGCGAGCGCATCTATAGAAAGTAGGCCCATCTGCAGAGCGAACGGCCTCTTTTTAGCAGAATCCAGTCCGCGACTGTTCATCCGCTGCGGCGGAGTATCTGCGTATACGAGTGTCTAAATGAGAAAGGGATGATGTTCGTTAGAATAGTTGTGATTTAATAATTTAGTATTTGCCTCTTTTATGGAATGGAAAGTAAAAAGAGAAAGACACTGAAAATTATTGGATACACAAAGTGTACAATGTAGATTTCAAAGAGAACGCAATAGAATACAATAGAAATGCGAAATAAAATTACAACTCTACTCCAAAACCTAAATACATTTACCCATCCTCGAGTAAAGCAAGCAGACATTCTCTGCTACCATCCCCAAATTAATAAACACAATTCAATCTACAAAACCCGAACAACAAACTCGGCAATTAAATCCCCCCATAATTCGCCCCCGAAAATAATCGCCCGAGCCGGCATCAGCGGCGGGGCAATAAAAGAAATTGATCGCCAAGCGCCAGGCTCTCTCTCCATCCTCTAATCGTGTCCTTGCCCAACCAGTTCGCGTCGCGCTTCTTTTCCGTCGCGCGCGCAGGCGCACGACGGCCCACCGACGGGGAACGGGGTTTTTTTTTATATATTTCGCGTATATACATATATATACGCACTGCCCGGCGACACCGCCGAGCGAATTCTGCCCCCGAAGCTTTATGGGCGCGCGGCGCGAGGGTTATTGCCGGCGTGCTTTGTGCCCTCGGCGGGCGCTTCGTTTGGCTGGAGAATCGATCTTGGAAATTCGCGAGGTTTCGCGTTTAATTGGGAGGGAAATTCGAGCGCGGGTAGACAGGAGAGAGCGAGGAGTTTCAGGAGAGGATAATTGGCCTGTTTTCGGGGGCTCGAGGTGGATGGGTGCAGTTGACTGATTGAGGAGATATTGGACGGGAAATGTGGTGCTAGACGAAACACGATTTGCATACTGGATTTCTTTACGAGGAAACATTTTACGTGTATGCGTATGAGGGGATTAGTCATGGTCTTTAGTGATAATTTCGTCGTAAAATCTTGTAATGCGTGCAGCGAGTACTTGGTATAGTAATGCAGGTTGATGATAATGTAATGCATCGTCTAAAAAGAATTTAATCCATTTGCAGAAGTAATAATTTAAAAATTGAATTTGAATTTTAAAATTCAATGTGTATTTTCGCTCTACAAATGAAATTATATTCAGTTTAAATATTTGAATCAATTTTGAATTTCAATACGACATTTTCAAACCGGAAAAACCTGCTGGAATAAAACAATAACTAAGAACGGCAACGAATGTTTATGTTAATTGTGTCATCAGGCAAAATTATCTTCAGCCGCAAACAAAGACAACGGAGTTTTCAATCTCACGCTTTTTTCAATGTTATTTTTAAGGTGTTGAATGTTTAATTCTTTTAAGGTGTTGAATGTTTAAATGAATGTTTAATTCTTCTTGACGAACACATTAAGAGCCATACTGTAAAATGTTAAGCACCAGGACTTCAACATAAACAAGTATTTACTTTTGCTATCGCTGATATATTGAAATGAATTTTTTTTCTATTCCTATCTATTTATAGAAACCTATACTTGAGTTCATCCGTTAATATTCTGCTTTCTCAAGGATTATTATTTCAACTTTTTTAAGAGGATAAGACTTTAAATTTTTTCTAGAAAGCACTTCGATTAATATCTACTTTTTTACTATTGTCCATAAAATAAATTTTCTTATTTCTTCTGCGCATTATTTACAAACATTGCGAAACATAAAATTGAAAATAGAACGCGATAAAGTTAATAAAATGTATTATTATTATTATTTACGTAGTTTTTAATTTTTACACATCAATAAGTCACCAAATTCAGAATGTAAGCTACGAATACAGCCTTCAAACTCCGCGATTTATGCCAATATATATAAAGATTGAAAATCGGAATAAAATTCAACGTCACCAATAAAAATTCCACCGACTTTTACGCATTTCGAATAAATCCCACCTTCCCTCATATTTCCCACTTTTCCAACAAATTCCGGATACAAAAGCTAATAAAAAAAAAGGCGACTCCCGAAAAACCAACTCCGAAAATCGCCGTCGGAGAAAAAAAAAACTCGATTCACGAATACGCGTAGCGTGCACACAAATCAGCACTAATCGCGCAATTGGCCTTTTACGAATCCGCCGCCGCCGTCTCGCTTTATCATTCCCCTTCGCGCCGCGCGACATATCCCACTGTCTTAATATTCCCATCAGCGCCTCTCTCCTCCTCCGCGCGCGCCTCTCGGCTCTCGGTGTCCGCGGTCGGCGCATGGTACGCGATTACCCCGTCGGCTCGGCTCGGCCTTGCCGTCGCGCGTCGCCGCTCTCTCGGTGGTAAGATAATCTCCAGCGGCAGCGGCGCCTTTTTATTTTTACGCGCAGCCCGTTTTTTGGTCCTTCTTGATTATTTAGCGAGGCGCTCTCTCGGCTTTAATGAGGGAGGGGATATTGACGCGGCTGTCGGGGCTGTTATTAGTCCGCGGGATTAAGCTTTAATGCTCCAGACGACGAGAGGACCAGGTGGGTTATAGAATTGGCTTTGAACGAGCGAAGAGTCGGAGGTGAATGTTTAAAATTTGCATTTATTATTCGAGAGGGAGGCGGCTGATTTGAAATTTCGACGAGACTTTTGTGCAACAGATTTTACGAAATCGATTTCGTGGATTAATTATCGAGTCGCTGGAGTTTTTTTTTAGGTTTTTAGGACGCGAATGCAACGCAAAATAATCCGAGAAAATTATTGAAAGCTCCTATATTTGCTTTTTAATCGAAGCAATTTAAGAAGGCAAAACAGATGACTTTGAGTATTTCTATATTCATAAAAGCGTGCTGCAAATTTAACGAGCCGTCAGTCAATCAAAATCACTAGAATATGAACTATTAAAAAGCTGAACACTTCCCCGCAATCTATCAACAACGCCGAAGAAGACGGCGTTGACTCGTTGTCACAAACAACACCATCGCGCTAAAAGGACACAGACGGACGTCGAATAATATTCATGCACGAAGCCTGCGAACGTCCGCGCGCGCGGTTATCGTCATTTGACGAAATTAGCCAGTGATTGTACTCTCGTGCATAGCAGCTGCCGTCGGCGAACGTTATCTAACCTTGGCTCTCTCTCTCGGAAAGTTCGCTCTTTCTCTTCTCTGCAGTCGACGACGAGGCCGGAAGAGTTTTTGACGGCGCGGAGATGGATGTTATATACTGTCGATAAATTTTATATGATGTGAAACGCTTTCGATCCGAGAAGTGGATGGCGTTCTTGGGAATTTTTACTGCGAAGAGAGAACTGTCGTCTGGTTTTATGACGATAAAAGAAAAACGCTTTAAATTTAAGAAAATTGTAATAGTTTTTTTTTGCGCGTTGAGTGCTTTGTAAAGTTATTTGAAAAATACAATAGTCGCGTAGACTTGGATGCTATTAAAACATTGATATAGATAACCGGCTTATCAATTCCGTGTTTACTATGCTGATATCTATTATGAACTAAAGATAAAAGAGTTCACTTCGTACATGTAAAAATTTTATTCTAATATTTCCATTGAAATAATTTCCACGCGCAACATGTTAAGTTATTAATGAATGACGTCTGTCCGCAGAAAAATTGCACGCGCAGTTTGCATTGCATTTATTCAGAATCGTAAATTAACTCGAATGATGAATGAATGTATATTATTATAGCATAAGCCAGCAAGCACAATACGTTTCCTAATCAATGTTTGGTAAATATACTGTGTGCATTTCTGTAAGATGAACATTTGCCTCTGAAATTAATTTACCCAGAAAATGGAAGGCAATCTCAATACCCCTATATGTTTTATTAGTTCAAAAAATGAAGATTTCTAGCTTGCTATTCCAAAGCTTCCATTACAACGCTACGTATCGAACACCCAGCAGTCTGCAAACACCCGCCATAACTCACTCGAAAATCCCTCAACGAAACCGGGCTCCATCTCGCCCAACCCTCCAGCTTCTCCTCGCTTCCGGTGCAGCCCGAATTCGGGCCTCGTTGAGCATCGACGTTATACTTCTCGTGCGGGCGAGGAGCCGCGCAGACACGAGCGGAGAGGACGACACGTCAACGTTTTATTACGGGTATTTGCCGGCGCGCATAATGAGCAGTCATTGCGGCGGTGGTTCGGAAGCCCCGCCGCCGCCGCCGCCGCCGCCGCCGTGTGTAACGTCGTCCGCGACGACTATTAATAAAAGAAAAAAAAAGAAGACGCGGCCGCGCGCGCAGAAGGGCGAATATTTTTCGTTTATATTGTTCGGGGCGACACACCGACGACGACGACGAGGCGAGGCAATTTAGGTGAGGCAAGAGGACCGAGGAGGCTTTGGCAATTTCAGGCCGGGCGCGCGTTTGATTTGTCGGACTTATAAGGAGGAAGCTTACGATTACGTTTGCCGCGGGAGGAATTTAAACGAGTGGGCTTCTTGCGAGAATTCGAGAGTTTCCTGTGTCGGTTTTACGTAGCTTTTTCGTTGTACGTACGAGTAAAAGAATTTGTCGTCGAATTCGTATGCTTTATCTCTCGAACGCTGCATTCGATACTTTGAACACCACGCATATGCTGTACTTCCAAATAAAAAAGCATTCATTAAAATAGAACAGACGCTTATTTTCAGCGAATCTCAGGAGAATTTATCTTTCAACGTTCAAAATAATGCGGCAGGCATCGACATTTGGCAGACGGCAACGCGGCGGAAGATATAAAAATTTATAAATGGCCCGCCGCTATAATTTTTAGCGGCGTTCGCAATCATACATTGTACTGCATTTATATAAAACGTCCATTAATTATTAGCTTATTGCATTTGGTCGTCGCCGTAACCTTCATTGGCAATCAAGACAAAAGAGGTTTAATGGCTCTTGAACGCTTCTTTGACAGATTGAAAATGTGGACATCAATTTATTTCGAATTAATGCTGTTTTGGACGTTATACAGTTCATCGCGAGAGTTTACTTCCATCGCCGTCGCCACGATCGTCGTAAATCAATCGGTTGTGCAATATATCGATTAAAGTAGCATTGTTGCGCGACCTCGATAAAGTTCACCAAATGCTAGACCTAAAATTTCAGAAAGCTCTCGGCGACTTTATTGCCTTAGCATTGGTTTTCATTTAGCTGCTATATTTACGTACAATTTTTAGCTCGGAATTTGAAAATATATATATATGTTTTCTCTCCAATATATCGTCCGCTGCGCAAACCGACTGACATACTTTATTTAAATTCTGGGACGTTCCGAGGAGTTATAATAGTTTTTCCTATCTGCAACGCCTGTTTCGACGATAAGGCCGCTTGTCGACTTTGCGCCTCGTCACGAGAGAAAGCGAATATTTCACTTGAATGTTTTTCTCGCTACTTCCATTATAACTTGGAATAGTAACTTGGAAGAGGATTATTTATTGCTTAGTATTTTAAACAGAGAAAAATCTAATAAATACTGCGATGAAAATAATAGAAAATACTAACTACCACTACGTCAGATTCAGGTGCCGACAGCAAACTAAAAACAATAGATCTCGCTTATCTTCCTCTCGAATCGAGGAATGCCCGGAGAAGTTCTAATACGCAACGATCGTTCCGGCCGGAAAAAAAAGCGAGACGGATCGGAAAGTGAAAGGGAAAAACGGCCTGATGATGATATCTCGACAGCGGAACTCTTCGCGACTTCGCGGTCTTCGAGCAATTTTTTTAAAAGCTGCTTACACAACCGCTTCATTCGGGAGATTTTACTGTAATAAGAATAGTGCAGTAGGTTTTTAGCGCGAATGATTGGAATACGGATTTAGATTCAAGGAAATTTTCGAAAGTTGTAGTAGCCTGCTGATTGCAGGATTGTAATTGTTTATGATCTTATTAAGACGGCAATACAATTTCATTAGCGCCGTGTTTCGCGCTTATTAGAAAATTTACATAACATCGTACTAATTACCGCATTGTATAATGCACACAATCATATAGAGCCCATTATCTCTCTTAATTTTCAAATATATAAAACCCAGTAAAAATATCATATACACACTTGAACCGACTTAATAACCTCGTCGAACGCAGAAGCACTTAATCCAGTGTCGACCAGTTTTCAGCTGCATATCTGGCCAGAAGCTAACGGCGTTGATAAAAATCTCGAGCCGCTTTATTTCTATTAGTACGATTCATCTCCGTCTGTTTACGTAACTCCCACCTCTCCGGCTTCTATTCTCGGCCGCGCGAATCGTTTATTCAAAGAAAATTCGAATAATTAAATTCCGTCATTGGGTCTCATTGTCTCTCCTAGGCGGCAGCGGCGGCGCAACGCCGGGGAGAGAATTGAAGAGCAGTTGACACAGAAAAATGCAATTATATGCCGCGGAATGTGGGTTAACGCCGCGGCGTGCGCGCTCTTTTATAAAGAGAAAGCGGGGGATTGGGAAAAAATGTGCGCGGCGTATACACAAAAAGTTCCGAGGAAAGGACGCGGTAGAATGTAAAATTCTAACGTCTCTAAGGTTTTCCCCGGGAAACGGATCGTTTCGCACACCCGAGTCACGTATAAAGTCCCGGCCTGAGCTGAAAATGCATCTCCGCGGTTTTATCGTAAACTTCGTTACGGTCCCGCTCTCGGGGATACGAGGATTTTCGCTGTTATTTTAAACTTGTAAAATGTAGTGAATATATATCTATTTGTTCACCGGCTGTTACTCGTGGTTTATTTATCAAAATTTTCTTTGTTTAGCTTTTGTAATTTTTAGTTCCTAAAGTTTCGAGTTACTTCAAATGTAAACATAAAATTACCCTTTGGTAAAGGTCAAAACATACATTTTAACGAAAAGAATAATTTTCCTTGTTACTCCAGGATACACAAAATTTTGATATTATCGGAGCAATATCCAAAGTGCACAAGGAAATTGTAAGCGTCGGCAGCATTGTTGCGCCGTGCCGCAAGAATTCCATAATGCAGACCAGATTTACTTTGCGCGCTGCATCTCAATTTTCCGCGTACAATATTGCACCGGCCGAGGAGTAACGGTACGTCTAATTTATTCACGTAGACTGTCTTTGAGATTCGAGAAGTGTGTCGCGCCTTCGCTTCGCGGGTAATGCAATTTTAAGACTCCCGTTCTATTGTTAACAAATGATTTACAAGACTCTTTTTATCCTATTGTTGTAAAAAAAGTGAATGAATAATCTCTGTTCTTCTCCACATATAAATCAAAATAAAAACACGTAATATACCGTTATACCGCGCGAAAATACAAAATAACACGACGATTTTCAAAAGTAAACTCCTGCTTTCCGCCCAGCATTGTTTCAACAGCCTCTCACAGTTATGCAATAAATCACCATTATTGGAAAACTATTAATCCACCTCCAGATAAGACGCGACAGTAAGTTTTTCCCCTCCTGCGCGCACGCAGCCTTATCATCACAAACGTTCGACAGCAATAAAACCGAACTACTTGCCACATAAAACATTTGTCACACACACAAACACAGACACGCAGACGCTTCGAGAACTTACCTGGCCGAGTACGGTGGTGGTGAGCTGAGACTTGACGAGGAGGGACTTGAAGACCTCGCGCTCGACGTTGCCGCTGCTCGGCGAGCAGATCTTCTCGTAGACGTCGCGGTAGTAGGCCGGTATGGAGCCTGCGAACGTCACGAAAGCAAAACAATGCCGGAATTTAGAACGAGAGCTGCCTGCCTGCACCGGGCTTTTCGGCGATGCGATCTTATACCGGCACGAGTTCTCGCACGATTTTCCCGTCTCGAGTTCGGTGTGCCGCGCACTTTTTGAGGTCGATCGAGGCTCGCGAGTGGGACTAGTTTGGGTATATTTTGAGAATTGTTTGTTGCTGGACGCGGATCGTTTTTTGTTGCGAGAGATAGTATTTGCGTCGCGCGATTCGAGATTGCTAAAGCGTCAGAATGCAACTTTAACGAGATAATGATATTGGGGAAAAAGCGATTTTGTTTTATCGTTAATTTAGAGAATTGCGTTAATTCAAGCAAATTAATGCAAAGTTTTGTAAAATACGTTTGGAACAAAATTTGTACAATGAAATAAACTTATATATTTGTTCTCATTTTCGCGAAAATCATGTTTTTAAATTAACTCGTGTGCTTTACATTAAATAAAATGCTCATTACTCTTTCAGATAAGACGTGCACTTTATTCTTTTTTTTTCGAAACTCCAGCTAACGCATTCAACGTTTTTAAACGAAAACACGGCAAAAAAAAAATGCTTTAGATGCTTTTAAATGCGCCTGAATTATGTGCCAAATGCAGAAAGAATAAAAGCGAGCACCGCGTCATTATTTTGCATTTTAAAGAAAGCACGTCGTATATATTTCTCCGGCAGTCCATTCACGAGCAGAAAGTATGCAAATAAAAAAACTGAAAAGCTGAATTATCCCGCTTACAACGCGAAGACACATTGAATTTCACGTAATGCTTTTTAAAAAAACGTTGTACGATAACAAAGTATTCACCAAACCGCCTCTGTCGATAAAACCCAAGTGCCTTTATTTTCTTCTCTAATCGCTGAAATACCACCAATCACAATCCAATGCTCGAAAACCTCGTTACCGCTCTAAAAAAGAAAACAGTCCCACCTGTCTCGAGCATCCTAAACCCGCACCGAAAACCCAATTATCCCCGCCGAAAAGAATAAAGAAAAAAAAGAAAAAGACGCACGAACCCTCCCCCTCGAGCTCGAAATCCCCTTTCGAAAAAAATATACGAGCCCGCAAAAAAAAAAAAAACGAATGGGGTTTTCTTACACGTATCCTTCCTCCTACGCTCGAGCAGCGCGGCCGTCCGACCGAAGAAGCGTTTTGACATGCCGGCTCGTAAGTAATCGCACTGGCGCACGAAAAATAATTGCGCGCCCGAGACCCGGCCGCTCTCCGGTCGCCGTTGCTTCGTACACTCACACGCGTACGAGTCACGCACACGCGAGCGCGGACGCCCGAGAGAGAGAGAGCACCGAGGAGAGGATGGGCGATATCCGCTGTCGTAATCTACGACGACGAGGGGACACCTCGATGCGCGCGCGAGAGCGAATAACATATTTTCGGGACGCGTCGCCGAAGTCCCGATATACTACCGTCTCCCGCGCGGCGGTTACTCCGGGAAAGTTTCGCGGGTTTCGCAAGAGGGCGAGAGGGAGGGAGGAGCTTTTCGAATCTCGGGCCCCGGAAAAGATATAGACTTGCGATAATGCGCTTTTTCCCGGCGGTTTCGCGTTGACGCGAGCGTTAAGTATATTTACGTTTCGATGCCGAGTCGCTCTCCGCCGATGAGCGGCGAGTGAGGGGGATTATCGCGGGATTTGTTGTTTTTCGAGCGTGTTAATCGAAATTCCTTCTTGATATTTTTGGTATTTTGATTGAAAGAATGCTTTGCGCACGATTTAAACGCAAGTCGGCGATGCTCGATGGAAGAAATTTGAAAGAAAGTTAACGTTTTTAAACGATAATTTATTAAGGAAACGTACCTTGACACCTAGAGTATAAAATTATTCAAAAATTTTCAATACAGATATTAGTTTTAAAACGCGCATTTTTTTCCCGTGAAAGAATCCCGTATTATCAATTTTATACCCGATATTTCACTATCGAAAAAGATTAGAAAAAAATCGCTTCCTAAATAAATCAAATTGAAACGATCAAGCGACTCTCGATGAATATTCAAATTTGTACGTCACATATACATTTCCTTTTTTTTCCCCCGGATGATAAAAGACTTATATTCCGCTCGCTCTTTCCAATATTTTTCTATTGTCAATAAAAAAAGGCATTTACATGAAATGTTACGTTGTTGAAAAATACAAGTGCTCGACATCGACGGGTAAGATTTAGTTTTGAAATAAGATCACGGTCAATTCGACGCTCGATTAACTACAAAATCGTTTTTTTTTTTATTCTTTTCTCGCCGATATCGTATCCTGTTACTTTTTACAGGCGTCGGAGTTACAGTTCTCAAATCTCATTATTGTCAAAACAATAATAAAATACGAGTAAGAGAGAAGACTCTATTTTCAAAATAATAACGCTCAAATGATACTCGAGTCTCGACTGCAATCTAGTTTGGATTCAAATTTTTTTTTTCTCTTGCAAAATCATTTAGATAAGAAAACTGGATTACCGAAGGACAAACAGTAGAATTTAAATTTTTTTACAATCGCATTAATTAGATTGTTATCGAGGTACGTTCGGTCGCAACTTATTCAATCACTGCCAATATATGACGTGCCTGATACCAGATCGAAATACATTACTTTTAATTTTCAATCTATCAAAAAATCTTGCATCGATACACAACATTCTTTGAAAATCACCATTACGATCAGCACCAATATTCTAGACAACAGAATACAACACTTAAAAAACTCTAAAGAAAACTTTCACTTCCATTGCACAATCCATCCCTGGAGAAGAGAAAACCTCGGCAGCGGCGGCGTCATAATTTCGCCAAACAATTATTTCACTCTCGACACCGAAACCGATCCCAGCGAATACCTCGATCCCGCTCTTATCAGCCCCCGTAAACCAGCACTGGCGAGCCTCGGCAACCTTCCCCCGGCCAAAGAGGCGTGCAAAAATCAGGAAGCACGCCTTCGATTTACGGTTTCCATCTCGAAACAAAAAGAAAAAGGACCGCGATCAGCCTCCGCGCTAATCCTCGAGCCGAGTCGTCGTTGTCGCCGTCGTCGTCGTCGCGGGAAAACCGGTCGAGACGTCCGCAGAGAGAAAGAGAGAGAGGCGGCGCGAAACCGGAGTCGAGCCCTCAGGTGTCAACGCTCTCGACGCCCGTCTTCCTGGGACGCGAGGATCTATTCGGCCTCGCGCGGTGCACGCGAGCGATATTTACCGAACGACAGGTCGGTCGACGCCATGTTGGATCACTCGTAGATCATCTGGGAATCCTCGTCGCTCTTTGGGTCCCACTCTCCGCCGATCTCCTATCCCCTGGCGGTCCTGCGCAGAGCCGTTATACGCGCGACGAGGAGCAGAGCCAGAATGAGCGTGTCAGGATCCGGTTTTGCGAAGCGTGGAAAGCTCGAGGGCTTTGAGAAACGGAACGGAGAATCGGCGGCGGTACCGATCCTCGGTACGTACACGAGCTCGCACTGCAGAGAGGAGGAGAGCACGTGTCTCAGCGACTTGGCAGCTGTGCGCGCGGACAGTATAACGCCATCGCCGCGCGGCGCGCAACTAACCTAAGGACACGACTGACAGAGCGCGGGGCTTTCGCCGCCAGAGTCGGGGGCTTTGTACATGTTCGAGTGCGAGGCGGCAGCGGATCGAGCCGAGAGCAGCGGCAGCAGCAGGCAGCAGCAGCAGAGCGGCAGATCGGCCACTGGCTCCTCTCCCTCTCTCTTTCTCGCAGTCTCGACGAGCGAGGCATATGAAGCTCCTGCACGTGTACGTGCGCCTTGTCTGCGGGCTTTTCCTCCTGCTCTCCGATATACGTGCGGGCCTGGCCTCTCTCTTTTTTTCTGAGAGTGTGTCTGTGCGCGGGGCACGTAGGCCGAGCACAGCGAACTCTGCTGGCTGACGGGAGTAAGCTTCGGGCATTGTTGTGGGGACGGATCGCGGAGAGTGATTCAAGGTGTTTTCGTCGGGCTTTTTCCTGACTTTTTTTCAGGGAAGAGCGAGTTCATTATGCATAAAGTGTGCTTTGGGGATCAGCGGTCGGTTTTGGTACCGCTTGGTAAGTGCGGTTTTTTGTCGACGACGGGTGAAAGATTTTTTGTTTCAGTGGTTAACGTGGAACGATCTGGTAGCATTCGAAGGATGCGTTTATGATGAGTCGCGAGGAAGTGAATATTAAAATAAATAAGAATTTATTTATTAAATACCTCAGATTACGAAAGCTTCCATGTAAAACCAGAAATGAAATTTATGTATCCAAAATTACGCCTTATTTAAAAGTAATAATCTGACCGTAATAGTTAAAGGTCAACGGCTATATTTATCAATACGAGGCAATTTTAATTTTATACTTCATATTATTAAGTTTTAGATTCGGAATCGATCTACCTGAACTTTCAGTGTGTCTTTATATAAAATGCAAATAACATTCAAATATTATTTGCTATAATCGTTTAACCAAAATGTTTATTTAAGTTATACCGTAAATATAACTAAAATTATTAGTAATTCAAGGAAAACTACTGATAAATTATAATAATACGTTATTCATTATATAAATAGATGCATGCCTGTAATAAGGAATACCGCAGTTTTCTTTCGCTCATATTCACGGAAATCGTGATTATAACAATAATAATTATGGGATTCACTTAATATTATGAGTCATCAGTGTTATAAATAAATGAAATAATGAGCTATTTATTTAAAGTGATTATCTTTTGTAAAATAAAAACTAGTTGTCATATATATTAAAAAATAATGATTGAAAATTTTCTAATTTAATGGAAAATTAATACTCGTCGAAAATAATATTGCATTTTATATTCCAGAAAAATTAACATGAGAATTCCAAGTTTTGTATATTTATTAATATAACAATCTTTCTATGTTAAATACATATTACAATCATTCTGGTATAGTAAGATAAATTATACTAAGATTTAAATTATTGATAAAACGAATAGTTTGGAAATTAAAAGCTGTAAGTAGAGTAGAGGAGTAGTTAAAAGTAATTATATAATAATTTATGAACATCTTATAATATTTAATCATGGATTATACGATTCTTAAATGGTACTTTAATTATTCAGATATATTAAAAATTACACATAACGTAATGTTAAACAAAATTTTTGAATTTTCATATATGCATATAAAGCTCAGAAAATAAAATAATAAAATAAAATAAAATAATTATTTTATAAAATAAATGCAGTTTTTTAGAATCTTTGTTAATAAAATATGTATATAATAATAATCAATATTATATTGAATTTTATTATTATTTAATTAAAAATTCTAACTATTTATTCTTTTCATCCATTAAAATATACTTAAAAATTTACTTATTATACATCACTTAATATGTACTATCCGTAATTCAGTTTCAATAATCACATTCTATTAATTTACTTGTGATAAACACGTTATCTACATCTGCAGATCAGCATTAGATCGTTAATAATGCTTGGCTGGTCAAGTTGTCAGGATGGCCGAGCGGTCTAAGGCGCCAGACTCAAGGTTCGTAACCTTCTCGACTCGTCGTCGAGTATACTGGGCATTCTGGTCCTCATCTGAGGGCGTGGGTTCGAATCCCACTTCTGACAAATTTTTTTTATTTTTTTTTTTTTTAATTTTTTATTAATTGCCAGTAAAGTTTTTTTATTGGTGGTTTATGTTGTTTTTATTAATTATTGTTTATATCCAACAACCATTAAATGTTAATGTAGAAAATTGAAAATTCATACAGTCAAGTGTTTATTATTTACTAATTTAGACGTAATATTTTTTTGCAAAACAATATTTTTTTTTTTTTAAATAAACAAATTTATTTTATTCTGATGTAATAGGACTTGAAAGAAGAGAAATAAAAATGTGTCGTTTGTTTGTTTGAAAATTGCGTCACGAGATTAAAATACTCTACGTTTCCTCTACGCGTCCATTTAAATGAGGAAACGAATACATTATTTATAAAAGACCAATATACCTAAAAACATTTAACTTATATAAATAATAATAATAGACTTCCAAGTCTAATATTTTATATTCTATTTTCCTCATAAAATCGTAATCAAACGTAAAAATTATAGCTACAATCGAGGGGTTATTCACTGATATTTTAGTGTCATTTGATTAATATGATTTCATGATTTCAGATGATTAATGTGAATTCAATCTTTTGGTATAATTACAGAAAATCATG